>JAOTJB010000002.1:22018381-22036349 GCA_027123815.1 Erythroxylum minutifolium | reverse complement strand
TAGCATTATTAATCAAGTTAGCGAGTACATGGAAAAACCTAGAGGACAACATTAGGAGATAGATAAGTGGATATTCAGGTACTCAAGAGATACAAAAAAGCCATGGGATTATGTTTAGCAGTCAATAGGATGATCTTTCGATTGTGTGGTATATGGATTTAGACTATGTAAGAGATTTAGATAATAGGAGGTCTACTATAGAGCATGTATTTACTCTTGTAGGAGGGCTTATTTGTTGAAAATCAATAATTTAATCTATAGTTGAATTGTCCACAACTAACTAGAGCACATGGAAGTGGTTAAGATTGTTAAGGAGGCATTATGACTTATAGGACTAGTGAAGGAAATGAGCATTGATCAAAGTGGAGTTTGAGTACATTGTGATAGTCAAAGTAACATTTATTTGGTAAAGAATTCAAGTGTATCATGCAAGCACTAAGCAAACATATATGAGGTTTCATAAGATTAAGGAGTTGATTGCATCTAGAAAGATCTTGTCAAAAGAAGTTCACATTTTAGAGAATGCAATTGACATATTGACAAAGCTAGTTATCATACAGAAAGTTTATGCATTGTCTAGAATTTATTAACATCAAAATGTTAGATGAAGCTACAACCAATATGGAATATATTTGCTAAGGTGGAGATTATTGTGTATGACATATATACATGAGTGTGCAATCTTAGAGTTTTTTAGGAAGAAAATGAGTGATTCTTAAAAGTCTTTAGGTTATAGTGTACAATTCTGTGTTAGGACATGTTCTTTTCTAGAATGTAGAGATAAAGAATTGATCTAGTACATAGGCGGGTTGGTATGGCAGAAATTTTTTAAAGAGGGCTACAAATTGGAATATAGGTATATAGAGTTCATGTCCATGTGCAAATAAAAAATGGTGAGTTACACGACCTATTATACGAGTGTTTTAGAACTCGTGTCCATATGTGAACAAAGCCAATAAGTTACATAGCCTAATATACAATTATGTCTCAAGTTACATAGCCTAATATACAATTATGTCTCAAGCTGTGTTTGTAATGAACTACTTTATTTGAAAATATAATTTTGGTAAATTTCAAATTCGGAAAGAATTCTAAGACTTGATAGATTTATGTTTAAGTTGTACTTGATAAAGATTAACTTATATTGAATTGTACCAAATAAACTTTATATATTAATATACTCATTATAAACCTAGTTTTATTTAAAAAAATATAATCTTCAAAAGCGATTCAATTGAACATATAAACATAGTTGCTTTTATTCCCCAAGATGTAACCATACTAAATTAATCAAATCTTACTAAGAATATTCTTATATTCTTATTTGTTTCAATACATATTTGTTACCCACCATTTCTATACATATAATAAAGAGAGTTTAGATCAATTGTTCTCGTTACTTTGTGCCTGATCTGTTTCATAAGTATACATCTATTTAATTTCTGTATATCCCATTTATTGGATGGATGGATACTTATGAAACAAAGTATGCATACGATAACATGATCAAGGAGCCTGTTCCTAATAAGGTGGGGACAAAAAAGGCTACTTCTTGTACTTGAATAGGCAGGCAATAACTTTACCAGAGGAATGTAATGCATGTGCTTCCATTGAATGTAACTGAAGTCCAATCTATGAATGCCTGACAATGTCCCCATTAGCTAAAGTTAAAGATATTTGTAGAACTGATAATATAACGTGCTCTTTGGAGCATGGTGAAGAGTATAGGATAGGGACTTTATTCTGTCGTGTCCGGATGGTCCCTTCGTTGGCTAAGAGAGGGCTCTAGGCGTGTTCTGGAGCAAGTGATTGGTAGGGTAAAGCTTTCTACTTTTCACTGACAAAGTAAAAGGTATGTTACAAATTACACTAACCGGTATTAAGTACGGTAATGTTCTGCTTGTTTCGTTCATTTTAGACTTTGGAGTCTACTCTTGCTGAAGATGCCCACCAAATGATATCTGCTTCCCTTTTAACACAGTGATGGTATAGCAATTTTGAAAAGATGTTCATTCCAAGTAGAAATCAGTTTTTCAATGGAACAATCAATAGAACTGCCAAATAATTTAATGGAAACACCCTTTTTATGCTGCGATGATGTTGATTAAAATTCTTTAAATACATCATTTGTAATAGCATTAAATTTCAAATGATCTTTCTGTTTTTTAATATTTAATTTCAGAGGATTTTTATGTTACGTTTGTATTTTAATTTTGATAGGATCCATGAGTTTATTATCGATAAAAACGAAACAGAACAAAAAGGTCATTCTGTATTTTATTTTCCTTCTGTGTTTGGTATTTAATGGGATTTCTATATTTTTATATAGAGTGGCAGACCAAAGAATCGGGGGAGAGGCAACTTGATAAAGGTTTTATAACATACCGTAATTCAAGGGGAAAGCTAAAGGCAATTTTCTTTCACGTATTAAATCGAGTTTGTTGTAATTTGGACAAAACGTTGTCTCACAACAAGACAATCGAGGCAGAATCACTTTCACAAAAGCTTGAAATTTCTCGTAACAAGACAATCAAGGCAGAAACACTCCCGCAAAAGCTTTAAAGAATGGGACGAGAAGGTGACTTGATTGGTGAAACAAGTTATTCTAAGGACCTTCTAATTTAAAAAATATATATAAATCTATAAAAACATTAATTAAAATGAGTTTATTATATAACTGAATCATTCACTTAAAAGAATGACGTACTCGACTCAAATTGAAATTAAACACGTAAGGTGAAGAGTAATCATGTTTAAACAACAGTTTTACTATGCATAAAGTCATCACATAAATTAAAAGAATCATAAGCTTAAGTTAAAAAAAATAGTATAATCATCACATAACCCACCCGCCATACTATATTAACTTATTACGTAATACATAATTATGGGAATCCAAGGTAGATTGCCCAGTTAATTAACAAATTTTGAAAATAATGAAAACATCATATCTTTGGTCCACAATCTCCTACGAGACCACCTAAACGTGTTACCTGCCTTGGAAGGTTTAAGTGAGAATGATAGAGAGTTAATGCTCGCATGGACAACATTTCTTTATTTTTCAATGAAAGGATTGATCCAAAAGTCCACTCTCCCCACTTTTTGGTTGCCCAATTTATGGTTGTTGGCTCACCAACCGTCCCTCTTTAACAAACCTAATCCCACTCTAGCTCATGTGGAATTTAATTTCCATACAAGGTTTACTTGTTGCTTTTTATATGTATATTATTTTTGGCATTTAATTTATAAAAAAATCAATTTAGAATCAGGTTCCAACCTTGGCTGATGTAGAAATTTGCTTCATCGCAAAAGGTACAACTATTGTGTATTAAATTTAATTATACACAACTAAAAATGATTTCCGACAATTTTATATTATACTAACGTTAAAATCAATTTCATTACAGTTGACATTAAATTTGTTTATGAAATCCTGTCAGTTACCACTTTCATTCCGTTAACTGAAAAAAAAAAACATAACATGCAAGAAAAGGTGGAGGACCAGGAAAGCAAAAGTACAGCAGAAAAAGCTAAATCAGTGTCTCTGTATGCGTGAATATAGTGTAACCTGTATCTCTTCCCTCTCTCTCTCCCTCCTTATACTATCGTCACTTTTCTTTGTTTTTACTCATTCCCAGAATTCTCGCCACCATTTTAGGACAGCCTCCATTTGTTAGTAACATTATCACTCCCTCTCACTCGCCCATTTCTTCCTTCTTGGTTTTTCCTTTCTTTCAATTTGATTTTGGTGACTTTTTGGATTGATAATCTTGATGGTGTTATATCGTTGAGGTAAGTTGCGCTAATCTCTTCTCTATTGGGTTAAGCTTGCCATACATGGGTTTTGCCTCTCTTCTTCTCGTCTTCCATATCCTATGTCCTGCATAGTTGGTTTGTTTATGATGTCTAGAGGTTCTTGGCTGGATAGCGTTAGAATTGTACAAGAAAGAGCCAGTTTCAAGATGGCCGTTGCTTCTTTAATACAATCTATTGTAAAGTAATTGTGGTTTAAGTGATGAAGAAATAAACTTTGGAGGATAAATGCCAATCTTGCTGATGAAAAGTTCAGTCTTGATTCTAAAAGCCAAGCAAATTGACCATCTCGATACATTTTATTGGTTCTTGCAAGAGTGATCTGTTTGGTTGCTCAGTCATTGAAGTGACAGTATATGATTAAAATTTTCTTTTTTTTGTCATCTCTGATTCCTCCGGAGAAATTTTTAGATGCGGATAATGTTTCCAGAGAATCAGAGATATTAAAATAATATATAACAGAGGCCACAGAGCACAGAATTAATATGACGCTTAATGTGTCATAAACATCCTCTTTTCTTTTTGTATTTATCCCTTTCTTTTTAATTTTTGGTACTTCTTCACTACAAATCTTTCATTCAAAATGAGATTTGACGTATCGGAGGGACAATTCAATAAACTAAAATTTCGTACTTCACTTTCAGATATATAATCTAGAAGCTCTGAATATGGAGGGACGGTGATATGATCTATGCTTTGTTTTACTTCGAAGGAGAAGTAAGTGCATACCGTTTGCTTGGTTATAAGAGTAATGGCGGAAAGAAAATTAAATTTCAATGTCCCACTTCTATCTGTAAGGCGATATTCTACTGCTACAAAATCTACTGATGAAGCCAAAGGAAAGAAAATTGATAATCCCCAGCGAAATAGACGTTATACCACCCCTTCCTACAAATGTGAATTGAACTTGGATCAAGTAACAGAACCTGTTGCTGTGCCTTTTCAGTGGGAACATATCCCAGGTAGACCAAAGGATGGTAGTGCGCTTGAGTCTGAGGTCCTTGAGGACGCTTCTGCTAGTCAAAGAGTTCTGCCTGGAAAACATTCAGGTGAAAAATGTGAAGATCAAACTGAATTTAGGTCCCGAACTGAAACACATTCATTTTGTGACAAGGTTCCAGAATGGGATTGCTCAAAGAAGGGTGTGAATCAAAATGCAGGCTTGGAATCAGTAGATAATGGTTGTAGCGATGACGACGATGTTTACTCTGATGCTCTTGACACTATATCTTCAACTGATTCCTGTTCCATGAAATGCAGTGCAACTGATCTGAGCGGTTGTGAAGGTTTGAATGTGAAGACAACAGGAACATTTTCTACAGATCCACAAACTCGAGATTTCATGATGAGTCGCTTCCTACCTGCTGCCAAGGCGATGGCTTTGGAGACACCTCATTATGCTTCAAAAAAGCAATCTGTGGCAATTGTACAGTCAGAGGCAGTTGTAAAGCCCCGACAAGTTTCAAAGCTAGTTAGTGTTCCAAAAGCACCTCAGGCTAATCAAAAGGAATCTGCTATTATTCTGTATCACAGTCAGGATGTAGAAGAAGAAGAAGAAGAAGAAGAAGAAGAAGGATGTGAAGATGATTATGACGACTATAGCACTTCTGGCAATATAGCAACTAAAGGTTGTGGTTTGCTGCCTCGCTTGTGCTTTAAAAATTCCTTGTCCATCTTAAATCCTGTTCCAGGGCTTAAAGTGAGGTCCCACGTCCAAAACGCTATCAAACCAAACAAAGCTGCTTCTACTAAATCTAACAGTCAAAACTCGAAAAAGGTAAGATAACTATTTCTCTCATTCTTACATTTTTTGTTTTCGGCCTGTTTTGTTATCATTAAGTGATGAAGGTTTCCATTTTCTGTTAACTAATGAATACGGAATTGGTTTACTGCTCATCAGCATTCAGGGCATGCTGTATATAAACAAAAAACAGGTAGTGGATCTCAATCACCCAGGCTGCCCTCAGTTGAGAACAAGCCGAGTTTTGGATCCAATAGGTTCTCTCATGCAAGTGACCAGCAAGCAGTTGGTAGAACATCTCCGTTCAGACGTTCAGGGGCCATATCACCTTTCCGTAATCAAACACCTCAATCTCCCTTTCGAGGAAAGGGATTTCCTGGCACTACAAGAGAAGCTGAAAATTTCAAAGCCAATAAGATGAACTTGTATTGCAAGAACAGCAGTAAGTCTCAGGAACTATATAGCCATTATGGCACCAGAGGAGGGTCTCGCCCACTGAGCCCGACTATTGAGAAGACTGTCTATGTGGATACTGTAAATAAGATGTGCTCAAAATCAGGGCCCTTAGGTATGAGTGGGTACTCGGACTCTGTGGGAAGGTACTATAAGAGTATGTCGAAAAGCAGAGAAATGGGAAAACCTGTTCCAACAGATTCTTGTTTCCAAGTTGCAAAACATCTGAATGTTCTAAAAGGAAATGCCAAACTGGAAGACAAAATTGTGGGGTGTTACGATGCTAAGCATTCTTGTGATTCTCCAATTAGTCAACTTAAAGACATTATGGATGAGCTATGTCAGGAAGCGAAGGCTTTGGTATGTGTAAATGCAACCGGTGATGGAAGTCCTATTGACAAGGAACAGATTCAAAAACAAGGAAATGTTAAAAACAGTTTGTTCCCTGTTGCACCAACTTTACCCAAAACACCATCCGAATCTTGGCTCTGGCGTACCTTGCCTTCAATTTCCTCACAGAATTCATTTTCACATTCATACCGTGGCACTGGTTTTCAAAGTAAGTGGCAGGATTCCAAGACACCGCCCTCTACCAATACTAAATGGGAAACAATTGTGAAATCATCATACTCAGCATCATGATCATGTAAGCTATGCTGATGTACTCCTTTGTTTTCATTTGACAGAAGATTCATTGGAAAACTAACTATTTTTCTGCTTTAACAGGAATTAATTCCTCACAGTTCTCAGCCATCAAAAACCTAACGGTGAGGAGGCCTCACCTAATCCATTAGATTCAGAGTTTGTCAATAATTTCAGGGATAGTGTTGAAGATGTTATATATCTTCCGGTCTCTCTTTCTCTCAACACATACAGATTTGGTTTTCGCTTCAAATTCCGGTAAAATCTTTAGCTTCTGTTACGTGCAGTAATACAGGGCTTGAGGAAACATGTGATAAGGCAGGCTTCATTTGTTAAGAGGCTCTCCTTAGGTCATGTATTGGATTGAATTTGATATCTTGTTATTATAGAAATTCGTTAGCTCATATTGGCTGTGAATGGTAATACTTCCTGGTTCTGATACATATAATAATTATGGCATTTGTTTTGTTGAGACTTGGTGGTTGGGTGATTCTTTCGTTATGAAGAGTATGAGCAGGTGTGATCATTGTACCCAAAAGGATTCAATATGATTCAAAGAAAAGAAAAACAAAGATCGTTATGGAAATAATCCTACCAACAAAATTGATATGATAAATAATTTAAGGTATTCACTCTAAAATTTGTTTTCTTAAACTATTTATTTCTAACAAATATACTTGATTCTAAGCGTTGGATTTAGTTAGGATATCCTATTATTTTGTAATTTAAATTAGTATATAATCTCATCATATAAATCATAGTCTATCTTATCATTATTATTAACACAAATGAATTTCCGCTGAGGCGCGAAGTTTGAAAAGGTTCGATATTACGTAGTCATACCCTTATTTAATAAAGAGGTCATTTTTTATAAATCCACATATAATGTGTCATAAAGATATTACAAAATTATAAATGAGTGCGCATACATATACAAAAAAATAAAATACATAAACAAATAAATAAAATAAACATAAAAAGGTAATAAAAATAACTAAATACAAATAAATAATAAACAGAAATAATAATCATAACACTAAAAAAAGTAAGTTCGACACCCTAATAGTGTACATATAGAACATTTCAAAGATTGACAATGAATGGTAAGATAAAAATGCAAATTAGAAAAGATTTGTACAAGAGTAACTCCAACTAGGCCAAAAGGTAAAATAAACATATCAACCGAACAAGAGTCATATAGGAGTAACTCCGATCAGGCCTGTTAATAACTTTTTTAATTTCTTCCCTAGTGATTTATTTACACTGAGAAAAGTTATGAAATCTCTCAGACTTGCTGAGTTTACCTAAATAGACATTTTCCTTTATACCGTCATTAAAATGGCCATAGAAGTACCTCTATCATCTACTCTTAATGTCATTGTCCTCTATGAGCACCTATTCTACTTTATCTCTTATACATTGAACTTAGTTTACTCGTTTTCCGTTCCCTAACTTTTGCCAACTTAAAAATGTCCTTTTCTCATTTTTTAGAATCCAATCTTTTGTACAAATTCTCGTAAGCTTCGCCTTTAGCCACTAAGACTGTCTTCTTTGCCTCTTTCTTTACCAGATTCTACCTTTCTCTGTTAGCTTCTCTCTCTACCTTTGTGTTACTTTTCAATAAAGCTTTATATGCTCCCTTTTTAGCCTTCATCGTTTCTTGTACATCTTCAGTCCACCACCAAGATTTCATCTTACTACCTCTCGACCCTTTAGAAACTCCCAAGATCTCTTCGGCAATATTCCTTAACAAATTTGCTACTCCCTCCCATATTTAATTAACATCTCTTTCTAATTTTCATTCATCTCCATTTCTTACTTTATCCTTAAATTGTTCCACCAAGTCCCCTTTTCTATTCCACCATCTAACTTTAGTACATCTTCTATTATTTCTTTTCTTCCTCCATCCCTTAATTTCAAGATCCAAAACTAACATTCTATACTGATCTGTTAAGCATGCTTTCAAAATCACCTTACAATCATTACAACTAGTGTAATAGCTCTGCCTTATAAGGAAATAATCAATTTGAGTCTTCATGGTTCGACTCCTCTAAGTCACCAGCTGTTCCTCATTCTTCTTGAATAAAGAATTGGTCATTATTAACTTAAATGCTACTGTTATGTCTAATAAAGCAATCTCACTATCATATCTGAAACTCATATAAGTCTATGGATATTCCGATGCTGCCCCTATATGACCATTAAAATCTCCTCCTAAAATAACTTTTTCATTAGTAGGGTTGTTCATCTAAACCTGCTTGAGGTGTATACGCACACACCACAATGAGAAAAACTCTACTCACCACAATCTTAACAGCCATAATCTTATCATTTGTCCTCTTAATCTCCACAATATGACTTATAAGTTCCTTAATAACTAAGATACCTACCCCATTATATCATCTCAAACCCCCTGAATATCACAATTTGAACCTTATTAGTCTCTTTTGCTTTAGCCCTCATCGACTTTATCTCTTGGATACACACTATATGAATCTTATACTTGTCTAAAATCTCCATTAATTCTAGAGACTTCCCTCTAAGGGTCCCAATGTTCAAAGATCCTATTCATAGTCTGTCAGCATCCTTTTTAAGTTTACATATGAAACTCACTGTAGGGCTAGCCTTTGCTCTATCATCAGTATACAAAGCCACCACTCCTAACTTCGCCCAAGAAGGTGAATCCCAAAAGTCCCTAACTACTCCAACAAACTCTAG
Organism: Erythroxylum minutifolium; assembly: GCA_027123815.1. Taxonomy (NCBI): domain Eukaryota; kingdom Viridiplantae; phylum Streptophyta; class Magnoliopsida; order Malpighiales; family Erythroxylaceae; genus Erythroxylum; species Erythroxylum minutifolium. The sequence goes on along the minus strand of JAOTJB010000002.1, from coordinate 22,026,982 downwards.
AGAGTAGATATCCCTAAGTAAGGGAATGTGAGAGTAAAATTTTTAATCCAATAAGCTATGCTAATAGAACATTAGGCAAAAAACTAGCAAACTAAAAAGGAAGGAGGGAGGTATTCAATATATGTATAGGAATTTGAAATACTTAACTGTTACCAAGCTCGAATATAAAAGTAAAACCTAAGTCATCCAAAGGAAGGTATCCAAAAATATCCTGCTAGAAAAGACCTTTGTATCATAGTTTCTACAACAATCTCCACTAAATACAGAAGACACCTAAAAATGGAGAAACATCTTTCTGGAAGAAGAAAAGAGGGGAAAAATAACTTTAGGAGCTAAAAAACAACTTATCAATAAGATGCACACCTTAAGGAATTCACATACAAATTAACCTCACGTACAGTAACATTAATGATAAACTCAGAAGTTAAAAGCATAGTTAGAATGAAGGTAGCAAAAAAGATGAAGCAAATAGACAGTGACAAACCTATCATTACTAGAGCCTTTACAAATGCAGAACTTAATACTAGAAGTAGGACTAAAGGCAGAGATGAGCTCGCTCCTTGTACCTGTAAAATTCCACTTCACAACCTGCAAAAATATATGAAGAAAAACAACAATATAAAATTATAGGTGTTGCCAATTGCCTATATCCAAGATTCACCAGTGTAAAAGGTGATATGGCTCCTACACGTGAAATCCTCTGAAGTGGATCTTAAGCAAACAAAATCTAACTTTGAGAGAAATATAATATCCCTGCATACACAACTTCAAAGCACGTTTTCAAAGCACTACACCCTATAGTTATGACCATACATTGTTTGCACATGAATGGCCAAGAGGGGTTTTTGGTCTGCTTTGAAGGTGATTGTAGGTTGTATCGGTGTTCTACAATTCTATCACTCACTGACATGTGCAATAATAAGCAGAAACTTCAGTAGGCGCATGGGCATCACATTCAAAACTATCCAATGATTGGCCTTTGGTGGTGTGTCAACTACTACCGACACTATCAGTAGTGTAGGTGGTGAGAGAAACTAGCTGCTTGAGAATATAAGGACCATTGTTTGTAGTGACCACTGAATGGTTAAGACAAAGAGAGCAGAAAAACAACTAAGTATAAGTAAAAATTAAGGTGTCTACGATAAACAATTCAAAAGCCACCGCTAGGTCTCCACCCTCAAACATATAAAAAAGGAGGGAAAATAGGAGATTATCAACTAAAAATTGACTTTAATATGCGAATTATTAGAAATTCACAAGAGGATTAATCCCATATTGAAAATAGACATAGGGATTAAATGAGTTATATACAAAGATATAACTCATAGCCCATTACTTTAATAATTTAAGTTGAGATATGATATCCTAATTATATATAATTTCACTTATACCTAGTCCAATTTCTGCCTGGGTCCCCTCAAAATCATTCATTGGTATCAGTGTTGATCTTATTTGGTAGTCACGACTTATAATCAATTACTTGCTTTTCTTACATTTATGTTTTGTTTTGAGTACAAATTACCTTTATTTAATATAATTAATAGTTAATATTAAATTAGTAAACTTAATTTCATGAATATTGTTATGTTTGAGAAGAGTTCTCACAGTTCGTTGTGCATCCATTATGCAAATTTGCTATTAATCCCTTTTGAGGATTCGGTGACAAAGTTTTAGAGATATGTCAATATCATAGGGATTGTAAAATATAATGACATTTTGAGTTAACTAATGTCTCATAAACTTTAATGACAAAATGTAAGATTTATGTCAATATCATGATAGGAAGATGTAAGAGGTTGCATAAAGTAGAGCTAAAAGGTTGATAGAATTGTTTGATTCAATTAGCCTATTAAAAGCATAAATATAAACTTTTTGGCTTATGCTGAGATGATAGAGATCATATGTAGTTCTAGTTCATGCTTATGAGTATTTAATACTCAATTTAAGTTCAACAATTTATAATGTTCAAGGAATGATAAGAAATAGATTATAGCAAAGCACTTGATCCAAATTTATATAAATAGTTTGCATGTATTGGATTAAAGGAGATGTATGCTTAATATAAGTGACAAGAGTACAAAGTTTGATAACTGAGACTATCCTTTCATTCCAAGGTGGTTAAATCAATATAATAAGAATCATAAAGTTATATACAAGTATATAACTTTATATATATATATATATATATATATAATTTTGATTATGAATTATATGAAACTTGTGAAAATTGTTAAGTTGAAAAATAACCAAATCAATCTTTGATGAAAGGATGATGATGGTATTGAATTATTAATCATATACATATGTTATATTGGCTATAATGAGAATTCATAAAAGAATGATTATTGTATTTTATTATATTAATGATAAATTTATGTGATATAGTTATATATGTTAAACAAAATATTGATTTAAAATTTTAAAAAATTGAAAATTTTAAAATCTAAGTAGAAATTAAACAATGAGAATGTTGAAGTGTTTTAATAAGATCAATGTTGTGACATTTAATTTTTTGGTTATCTATAAGGAATGAGATTCTCTAGTAAATATCTCCACAGTTAAATTTCATAAGAGTATAGATTTATATAAGGAGAAAAATGCAATATGCGATATTATATAATGCAATAATTATTTCTTCTATAGCTAAGCCTAATACTAGAACTTAACTTTAAAATTTTAAATTAAATCAATTAGAAAGATATCATATTAGATATGAAATTCCAAGACTTTGAAAGAGTCAAAGTTAATGATGCTTAGTTGAAGTATGTATTATCCAATAAGTTTAGAACTAAATTAGATAATAGAAGGTTATAAGATATCCAAAAGGTTGATTATAACCTTACTTATCCCATTAAACAAAATGTTTATTTCAATATATATTTATAGGATAACGGTTCTCAAGATAAGTAGTGAGAGTAAGATGAAAATTAAAAAGTTCAAATCTCATAACAATATATCTAAATTGGAATTACTGCCTTTGTTGATAGATGTGTAGTTAAAAGCTATAAGATGTTGAAAGATTCACTTTCATGATAAATTCAAAGAATTTATTTTAGAGATGGTTAGGAATTTATCATTTCTACAAGAAGGTTAGTGAGAGTATATTTGTCCTCTTTAGTGGGAGAATGTAAAAATATATTGCTCATAGAGAACAATAATTCATATTTTCAGTTGTAGAAAATATAATTTTTCAAGAACAACTCTTGTTGTATATGAAAAGATAACAACTCAATTTTGGGAATTAAATGTATATAGATAAGTATCGAAGTTGTTTACTTATTCTATTCCAAGTATATACATAATGTATTAAAGGTATTTAGTATTTGAGATGTCTGATACTTGTGAAGTATTAAAGATACCTATTATTTTGTATATGAGTTTACATTTGAGTTCACAGTTATAAGAAAACTTTAGAAATAAATCCGAATTAAGGTATATTTTACTTAGAAAAATGTTATTTTAAGATTAGAAATGATCTAATGTAGCATAATTGCTAATCAAGCCTTAATACTTTTTTTATTTAGTAAAAATTATTAATTTCATCAATAAGTTCTTTAATGAACTTGATATGGTTCCTTACATTGTGTAGATAGTAATGTATTAGAAAACATCAGCGCCATTAGGCATACAAAAGGAACTAAGTTATCATCAAAGATCTAAATAAGTATTTAGGCAATTTCTTTTAATTATGATGATAATTAAGATGAAACTTATAATATTTAGGCAAGTTCCTAGTATAAAGAATCTTTTAGAGTTCTCTCATAAACCACTGTCCCAACAGTACCATGATCATCGTATAGAGATATGGAATAAGACACTTAAATGATTAGCTTAGTTTAAGTGGGAGATTATTAGTTTATGCCCTACAAAGAATCAATTGGTTGTACTTTAGTGACATAATTATTTAAATTATTTTTATCTTATACATATTTAAATGTATATGATAAAGTCCATGGAAAGTCCATGGGCAAATATATATTGCAAATGAAATTATGATAGAATTATAATTATAGGTTTCATATTGCATTTATGTGTTGTTATCCCTAAATTATTCCTAGTTATTGTTCTATTAAAACTGAATATTAATAGTGCGTAGAAAGACTATCACACGTTACCTTTCTTGTTTTAGAGAAAGTAGTCGATCTTGTAGACTAAAGTATAAAGATATTTAAATAAATGTGTGAGTAATTATAAGAGAACAAGTTCACCAAACTAACCCCATATGAGAAATTCCATTTGAAACATTACTTGTATGTCTATGGAAATTTTCGATGTGATTTTTTCATAAGTGATCATTTAACTTGAGATCAAGTATCTTATTATGGGATTGTTAAATTTTGATACTACTTATGGCATATTCTACTCAAAGGTGACTCAGTCGGTAGTCATTGGATGTATCATGAACTATATGGAGGCATTTGAGTAATCGATAGAGGATTCATCACCCTAAAGTAATTAAGAACAGTGTTCCATTTTTGTCGATTAGTATTGATTTCATAAATCTTTAGCTAAGGTGAAATGACTATTTGAAAATAAATTTTAAATGTCATTTATTAAATCAATTACTAACGGTGGATAACTAATATGATTGGACTCAAATAAAGTAGACATTAATTTCATGCTCAATATCTAATCAAAACATATTATATGATGAAATGATTTAATTATACTAAGAAGTTATGCACAAAAGGTTATTCAAACCTATTTTGACATTCTTAAATATTTCTGTGGCCATAATGCTTCGCTAAATGCCAATCTTGATCTATGGACATAAACTGTTTAGTTATATAATTAAAGATAAATTTAAATGAGTTTAATATATGTAATTATAAATATAATTTAGGGTTATAATTTAGATCCATTGCTAATATATTTGAGAACCTAATAGTTCACACACAAAGAATAGATTGAAGAGAGAAAAGATGTTTAAATCAAGTTAGACTTGATTGTAAAGTTTAAGAAATTTTATGATTAAAGATGATATTTAATAAATAAGGACCAATATTAGATATTAGATTTTATTTAAGCCTAATTGGTATTTAGTTAGAATTAATTATAATTATAATAAAATTTAGTTGAGATTTAAATTTTATTTCAATTAAATTACTAAAAGGTCCAAATCCTATTATAAATAGGCTTAAGCTCTAAGGGAGCTATTACTCCTTGCCTAACCCTCTTTAAAATAGTTATAAAGTTCTCTCAACTAGTTTTGTAGATACTGTTAGAGGTCAGACACTTATACGGCTATAGTTGTTTAGATGAGCTAATTTCATAAATAGTTCAAGGAAAACGACCAAAAAAAAGGATTAAGCTTCAAAATAAGGTACGAATTGAGATTCATGCTTTATTATATTTTACGTATTAATAATTTTATATAATTTAAATGATATTGATTTTAGGAAATGAAATACGAAATATATTTTACTATTATTCTACTATGTATGATATCATATCCTACCTTAATTTCCCAATATGGATGTATGTAAGTAGTTTTTTAAACTTACCTACCAATTCAATGATACATATATGATTAAATTTGAAATTATATTTTGTCTATAATATAGTATATTTTATAAATAAGTATTAATAAAATTATAAAAAGAAAGGTAAAAACAATCCATTTTGTAGATTTGGATAAAATGAAAGAAATAGAAAATAAATAAAAATTGAGTTTAGACATCTTCTTTGTTGAAATGATAATAATATGAAATGTTAGAGGTTCTGACAAAACTTAAAAACAAAGAATAATTGGTGAATACCTCAAAAGTAAACAACAAGCTTTTATTGATTTCTTAAAAATCAAGTTGAAATCTCGCAAACCCTCTTACCTTAAAACATCCAAATGAAAACACCTTTGTATATGCTTATAACTTAAATTCCAATAGAGGTAAGCTTTAGGATGACACAAATAAGCTAGCTGGTACTACAACATCCTTTAGTTAGTTTTTTTGGGATTTTAACTCCATTATTTGTTAAAATGAAATTAACAGTCTGATGATATCTAAGAAACTCAAAATGATGATTTTAGGAATTGCATTAGCTTTTTGGGGCTAACTTATCTCAAGTATAATGGTCAAAATTTCTCCTAAAGTAATAAAAAATTGAGAAAATGGTATATTAGAAAGAAATTAGATTGAGCTCTAGTAAGTGCCTTACGGCTAGCCTCCTTTAATAATATCAAAGCTCATTTTATTCTTACACAATACTCAAATTATAGCTCTATATAAGTCTATTGGTAGAACAATTTTGTCGTACCCCGATTTTGGAGTCTAACTTTCATGTTTGTTCTGACACCAACAACTGTTAGACTCTGTTTTTGAAGTCCAACTCTTGCAGAAAATCATAATACTTAAGCTATTTCCCATAAGAGAACACCTTAATCATTATCGGTTCATCTTCTTGCTCTAATTGTTAATGGCCGACTTATAGCTAAGTAGTCGACTTGTTCAATGCTCCATTTCAACCCGAATACCTCAAGGAATAGCGTTGGTGAGTCCACACTTTACACATATACCTGTTTCGGGACTATTGGCATAACTTTTTCTTAGGCATCCAAATTAGGGTTTCTTTAGATAGTTTGATAGAGAACTTCAAGAGCTACAACTTTCATGAAGAACTCAAAGGCCAATTGTATCTTCTGAAGGGTCGAAAATAGGGCAGAAGATAAACTGTGAATAGTAACACAGAAGAAGTTCCGTGAACAGTAACACAGACGAAGTCTGTGAATAGTAACACAGAAGAAGTTCCATTAACAGTAACACAGACGAAGTCTATGAACGGTAACACAGAAGAAGTTTCGTGAACAGTAACACAGACGAAGTCTGTGAACAGCAACACAGACGATATTCTTCAACTAACATAGCTTCTTAACTCCTTCTTATAATCCTTGGCCTATGATCTATCTTCTGTCTTCTATCCTCTGTATTTGACTTTTATCTTCTGAGTTGACCACTTATCATCTGTGGTCTATCCTATGAGTGATGACGTGTCCTTTGTGTTCTGATATCATCACAAACGATACTTCTCCTCTCTATTCTTCTTTGCCTCTGTGTTCTGACGTCAGCACAGATGATACTTCTTCTTTCAAATTCCCCTTGCCTCTGTGTTCTGAAGTCATCATAGAGGATACTTCTACTCTTTATTCTTCCTTGCCTCTGTGTTCTGATGTCATCACAGAGGATACTTCTACTCTTTATTCCTCCTTGCCTCTGTGTTCTGACGTCAACACAGAGGATACTTCTACTCTTTATTCCTCCTTCCCTCTGTGTTCTGACATCATCACAGAGGATACTTATACTCTTTATTCCTCTTTGCCTCTGTGTTTTGACGTCATCACAGACAATAATCTTCCTCTGTATTTTTCCTTTGCATCTACCTTATTTAATGCAACCATTAACCTTTTCAACCGCTCTCATTCATTCAAATTTCAGGTCAAAAATATACACAACACAAACATCAACTACTTCTCAAAACCTCAAAATTATTTGATCAACACATGCAACGCAAAACTTAGCAGTGTTTATAAACATGCACAGATCATACATATATTTCATTCATTCTCAACCAAATATTTGTTTTACAAGGCTTTAATAACCTTACAAGTCATAATACATCAGTACACTTAGACTAATAAAGCTTGAAAGGTGGCTAAAGCCTTAAGTTCTCAAAAATCAAACTTATGAGTACAAAAGATAACATGCAGGCTGGGGTGTTGCCTTGTATCCTGACTTACTCACTTTTTTGTTCTTCACTTGAATTGGACAGAATTTGGAGGGGGTGAGCTTAAAGCTCGTGGGTAACAGGGTTATAATTCAGAAACAAGAAAAAAAACCTTTTTGCACAAACACATCTTTCAGTTGCAAATCATGCATGCATTCATCTTGTCAAACAAATCATGAGCACATTAGAATGGTTTGGGTAGATCCAAAATAGAACGTACTACACATTTCTCTTAAGGGTCCTGTGTAGCCGTGAATAGAACGTACTAGTGCAATTCTAATTTATGGTCTTGCGTAGCCGTGAACTTATAAGAGTCCATGAAGGAGCTCTATGTCACTAGCGGGCAGGTGGGAGAAGCCTTTAGACAAGTGCACTTAACTTAACTTAGGGGACCACCACAAACCCACATAATACATATATTTCATGATCTTGAATGCTTACTGCCCAAAATGGCAATTCTTGGAAACTTGCTTTTCATATCCGAAAATATGGTTTCATAAATTTTATAACTTTTTAAAGAAAAACATTTTTATTTTTATAATATCCAGCAACATATAACACTTTCTGCTACTCCAAGCAAGAATAAACAAATGCACATTTTTAAAGTAATCGAAATCATTGAAAGAAAAACACTTATGGCTTATTGTTTCATAATAAAACTGCAACCTACCTTAAAAATCCTTGCTTGCTTAGGTATTGGACATAAGGGTGTCTTTCCTCTTGCTTCTTTTGCCTCTCTTGAACTCCTCTTTGATTTCCTTCACAAAGACAAAACTCCCATTCAACAAAAATTTGGATTTGACTGACCCATAATGCACATTCACTAAAATGGATTCTAGAATGCTTAACCCATATATTTCTTAAGCTCTTTGAACCAAAACC
>JAOTJB010000002.1:22005833-22016521 GCA_027123815.1 Erythroxylum minutifolium | reverse complement strand
CCTTGTTACTTGGATATTAAAAATTAGAATATTCAAGCAATTATAAATATAATAATTCCGATTGACAATATATTATTTTGATAATTGAACAATAACCTTTTTTATATCAATTAAACAAAACAATAATATAATAATGTCGAAAGATATATAAATATCAAAGAAAAAAAGTAAAAAAACAATTAAATTTCAAAACTTTTAAAAATCAAACTTTAATTAACTTTTACCCAAAAGGAGAGAGTTTAGTTGTACTTGCTTTCAAAAACAGTGTAAAAGAAAATTAAACAACACCTACGACAACTTCCCTCCGTAGAAATTTCATTAATATGTGGAGTATCAAGAAGTTTAATAGTACGAAACCGTAATTTTAACTAGTAGAAAAATTATTTTTCAAATGATCCATATAAAAATAAAAAAAAGAAAAAGAAGAATAAATAAATAAATATTATAATAATAAATATAACAACAACAATAATAATAGTAATAATAATAATAATAGTAATAGTAGTAGCAGTAGCAGTAATAATAATAATAATAATAATAATAAAACTACTAAAACAAGCTAGGTAAAAAGCTTAGGCTAAAACCCTAAGATGTAGGAATTACTTATTTGCAATTTTAGGCTAACTATAAGAGGAAAAAAAAATAAAAAGACTTATAGAAAATACAATGATCTCTTTACCAGCATTCTTTTATCTGAGTCTTATAAAGTTAAAATTTTCTATATGTGAATATAATTTTATTGTCAAAGTGACTTGTACCTTGATCTAAGAAATTGGGGTTGGGGTACCTTATTTTCGTTAGGGAGTTCCAGTTTTATGTTACTTAATTTTGTTGACATTTGTATAGACTTTAAATTTAACAGAATAAGAAATAATTAACCAAATCAGAGGATTAAACTTGTTTAATCATGAGCACGCATTACAAGTCTACTGAGCCTGCCACTTTAGACCTGATCTGATGAGCTTATTGTAGTGGGAGACCGCATATATCTGCTCTGCCCAGGCCTTATTACATTCAAGGATTCAGTGTATATTTGGTAATAAATGAATCATTGCAAGATTATCAATATGAATCATATCAATTTCAAGTCTATGATTTTCATTAGTATTGCACATTTACTGTCTGTTTGGTTAGCGTCTTCAACATGCAGAGACGGGACGAGATAGAAATCTGAAGACGAAACAGAACAAAAATTGGAGACAGTGATGTGTTTGGTTGCGATGGACAGAACAGAGGAAATTGTCCCTGTTCTCAGGACAGAAATGTGTTTGGTTACAGTAGACAGAACAAAGAACAATGTTTAATGACAAAAATGCCCTTGCAGTATAATATATTGGAAAGATGTATTTTATTGGTTATTTTATAATTGTATCAATATTTACAATAATTAATTATAATTATAATTATAATTATTTTTATTACAAAAATTATAATAATAAGATAATTAATTTTATTAGAGTTACAAATAAACTTCAAATATATATTGATACAATTATAAAATAACTAATGAATTATAATAATAATAATTACAATAATTAATATTAATTATATCAATAATAATTGTTATTACAAAAATTATAATAATAAGATAATTAATGTTATTAGAGTTACAAACACACTTCATATAAATATTGATACAATTATGAAATAACCAATGAAATAAATCATTCCAATATATTATACTGCAGGGGCATTTTTGTCATTAAACACTATTTTTTGTTTTGACCACTGCAACCAAACACATTTCTGTCCTGAGGACGGGGACATTTTCCTCTGTTCTGTCCATCACAACCAAACACCTCACTGTCTCCAATTTTTGTTCTGTTCTATTTTCAGATTTCTGTCTCGTCCCGTCTCTGCATGTTGAAGACGCTAACCAAACAGACAGTAAGGCTTGATGGCTTGAATGGATTGTCTATAAAGAAATTTAGGACATTATAAGTGTGATAGTTACAAAATTTGTGATAGAATTTTTAGAGCAAGTAAATTGCTTAAGATGATTAACAAAACTCACATCTGTCTTGCCCCTAAATGCTCTAACCCCTTAACTCTCCTCCAATATAGACCTATACCTTTTGCAATGTAATTTATAAAATTATTTTCAAAATTTTTGCTACTAAACTAAAGAGTACACTAAGCTTCTTGATCATCTCTAGCCAAGGAGCATTTATACAAGGAAGGAGCATTGGAAATAACATCTTAGTTGCTTAGGAATTGTTTAAAAATTATCATAAGAAGTTGTTAACTAGAAATATGAAATTAAAGTGAATTTTATCATAAGAAGCAATTAACAAGAGGACTGAGATAGAGAGATTCTTTATCCCCTTATCTTTTCATTCTATAATGGAAACTTTTGAAAGATTAGCTTCCAAGAACATAAATAATAGTAGGAAATTAAAAGATCATAAAAAATACAAAATCTTGAGGCTCTTTAACCTTTCTTTTACAAATTACTTATTATTAGTTTGTGAAGTAGGCATTAGTTAATAACAAGATTTCCATGTAGAAAAGGCCTCTTGTTATTTCTTCTCTACCTTCTCTCTAAACGATTTACCTTTTTACCTTCCTGCCTTCCTTATTTGATTATAATTTTTCCTTCCTTTTGTTATTGGTCCTTTGTTAGCACTGACAACTTCCATTTTAAAGTGAGGTTTCACCCCAGATGATCGACCTTCACCGGTGTCCTCTATTTCTATAAAGAAAGGGGGATCTTCCACAGTACTGGAGGATTTTTCCAACCCTCACTAGAGAGTGTCTTCTCTCCAAATCCTAAGCCCCTTTGAAGCAAAACCGTGTGGATGTTGTCTTAATTAGTGGCAATAACACTGAGCATCCTATTGATGGTACCTGGAAACATAAGCTATTTGCTTACTAAGAGAAAAAGGAGCACTGAACACTTCCTAAATGTGATGAAAGATAGTATCATATATCCCCCATTGGAGCTTCTTCAAGCTAAAGCAAAGGTATGGTCTACTGCCTTAATTGACTTCTTTTGGAATAAGAGGTATATAGTTATAAACACTTGGGCTAAATCTTGATGGTCCTCTAAAGGATTAGAAAAGGTATTGTTGTGTGAAGATGGAACTTTACTGTTCAAATTTTCTGCTAAGAACTAGCTGAGTGAGATTCTCGAAAATGTTCCCTGACATATTGGACACTAACTGATTTTCCTATAGAAATGGCAACTTGGAATGGAGATAGATCATATTAAAATTGAGACCTTCCCACTATAGGTAAACTTTCACAATGTTCTTTTAGAACTTTGGACATTAGAGAGCTTGAGATATATAGCCAGTTCACTTGAAAACCTTTGTGTATAGATACTCAGACAACCTACACAAACATACTCGACTATGTTAAATTCTTTATTAAAGTTATTAAAACTATTCTATTTGCTTAAGCTTTATTTGTTTTTTATTATGGAGAGAGTGGAGAGTTGGAGGAAAAAATATCACTCTGTCGTACCCCTAAAAGCCCACTAACTCTACTAAAATTTGGAAGCCTATGGGGAAGATCTTTCAATCAAGTACACAATAAGAGCTCCTTGGAATGGAGTCTACTATCCCTGGTCATGGAGATAGCAATATCGTCAATGACTCCTCGCCAACTGAGGATATAGAGGGAGCTTTAAGTATACCTTAGAACATTCAGACACTTGAAAGACAAGTTAATTATATATAAAGCACTTCAGATCACTTAGATAGTAAATGACAAGTTAATCCTAGAGAAAGTCCCTGTACTCATACAAAAGAAAAATCCATCTAGTTTTGGGACTAACGTAATGCACTCGAAAGCATCTTTTAATTAGGAAATAGGTGGTAGTGGAGGTTTTGGAATTCTTGATGATTCTATGCATGATACTGCTTCTATTGAATCAAATAATGCTATTATTGTTGAGACAACTCAATAGACTGATCATCAATAAGAGCAAGAAGAGTTCAAAATATTGAATACTAAGTTTCAGAGGCATACCACAGGGAGGAAAGGGAAAAACCAAATAGAGGGCTCTCCCTTTTATGATAGCACTGATTTGGAACATTAGAGTTATCAATGACCCTATAAAAAGATCCATGGTGAAGGAATTATTTAAAGCTTAGCAACCTTGGTTAGTTCGCTTGGTTGAGACCAAAATTAAGGAACCACTTCAGCATAAGGATCTTTCTTGGGTGCTAACTGACATTATTTATTAAATCACTCTTCCCATTATGATGGGATATATTCTTCTTTTTTAACTATGATATTTTAACAGTTAACAAAGTTGAGGAAAGTAATCAATTGATGCATTTGCAGTGCCATTTGGAGGGAGCTAATATCGGTTTTGACCTTATTCTTATCTATGCTTCCAACTTTGATTTTCAGTGGCAAAAGCTTTAACTGGATTTAGTTAGATTGCAGTCTTCTTCGTAGTGTGCTTAGCTAGTTAGAGGTGATTTTAATTACACCTTAAACTCTACTGAAATGGAAGGGGGAAATTTTTCCATAAGTGATACTAAAGAGCTTAATTACCTATGTAATAGCGTAGACTTGATGGGCCTCGCCTTTTCTAGTAGGTTCTTTATATGGAAAAATAAAAAAATGGGAAGTATGTTTATAAGGAGGGAACTTTATAGAACTATGATCAATCCCAGTTAGGCTATGACATTTACACATTCTCATATATATTTTAGCAAAAATCTCCTCTCTGACCACTCTTATACGCTTATCCAAGGTATTGCTTAACTCATAAAGGTTACAACTCCATTTTGATATTTTAATGGTATCTTACAAATAAGGGGCTTTATAGATTTAGTCTCCTCCTATCAGCTTCCAGAAGACCACGATTATAAAGGATATTAGTTAATGAAAAATTTGAAAAAAGTTAAAGCTACACTTGAGCTCTTTCTCAGACAAACCTCTTCTCATCTCACTAACCTCAAACAATATCTTAAGATTGTGACAATTATTATCTTGATCCAAATGATGCAAACTTGCTAATGGTGGAAACTAACTAGCTAAAGGAGTATCAGTAAACACTCAACCTATAGAACTCCATTATTAAGCAAAAGGCCTATGGGATACTATCTCTACTTTTTTTCATTCGACCCTCTTATCTAAAAGAAACCTAACATAATTTCCTAACTATAAGATGATGATGGTAACACTTATAAAAATCACACAAAGCATATAGCTTTTGTAAAAAAAATTTCTAATCAATTGATGGGGCCAACACATACTGAGGAGACTTCTTATAACATGAAGCAATTACTAGCTAGTTCGCTGGATTAGGATACCAAAGTTACTGGTGATATCTCCTATCATTGAGTAGGAAAAAAAAGAAAGATGATTTTCAGCATGTACCCTATCAAATCTCTAAGACCAGACGAGTTCTCTGCTGATTTTTTCTAACAGACTTAAGAGATTACTGGAAATTTATTTATGTAGGCATTCCTAGAATTTTTTTCATCCCTAGAAGATGCTTCAGGAGGTGAATCATATGTATATATGTCTAGTGCCTAAAAAGTCTCATCCCATGTATATGTTCGGTTTTTGTCTAATTTCATGCTGCAATACACTCTATAAAGTTATCACTAAGGTGCTTGCTGATAGATTAAAAATGGTGCTAAATGAAGTTATTCACATCTCTCAAAGTGCCTTCATGTCGGAGCAAAAAATGGGAGACAATATTTTCCTCCTACAAGAACTAATTAGAGAGTATTCTTTGAAAAAAATCAACCGTTGTATACTAAAGATCGACTTCTTTAAAGCCTTCAACACTCTCAGCTAGAACTTTCTTTAAACTTGTCTAGAATCCTTAGGATTATTGGATTTATTTGTTAAATGGATTATTACTTGTATATCTACTACATCTATGAGTGTCTTTATCAATGGCATGCCCCCTATCCTCTTTAAAAATGAAAGAAGCATTAGGCAGGGGGATTCCTTATCCCCTTACCTCTTTACAATTGCTATTGAAGGCTTGTCCTAATTCTTGAACAAACCTCTAGCTTTTAATGGCAGCTTCACTTTCCATCATCGATGTGCTAAAGCCAACTTACTCACTTATTATTTATTGATGACTTAGTGCTTCTTAATGCAGTTGAAGTTAAGTTTGTCTACTTGTTGCTTCAGATATTGGAAACCTTTTTAACTGGTCTGGATTGAGAATCAACTTTAAGAAAAGTCACTTATATATGTCTTCAGATGTGAGTAACAAGGAAGAGCTCAGTAGTATGATTCACATAAGTATTCACCCACGTAGTTTCAAATTCCTTGGAGTTCTTAGTACCTCTGTAAAACTGAAATTATTTGATTGAATTCCCTTTCTCAAAAAGCTCAATAATTGGATTAACGCTTAGAAAAATTGTCATCTTTCATAGTTAATATTATTTGTACTAAATAACATGCATCTTCACTAGTACTTAATCTTACCTAAGAGAGTTACGAGAGAGATTGACAAAAATTTGAAAGCGTTTCTTTGTTCGGGTAAAGCTAAGAATGTCAAGAATGCTAAGGTTAAGTGGAGTGAAGTCACAATAACTAAGACTCTTGGAGGCTTAGAATTATATCAGTTTCAATCACGCAAAAGGTGATGTTATGCAAACAAATATGACAATTATTTACAGAAAAAAGGGCATTATAGATTAAATAGGTATATGGAACTCATTTTCAGAATGTAAATTTATGGAAAAATTTACCCTCCTTATAACAAAAAAATGGATATTCAATCAACATTTGAAAATTAGAAGTTTCATTTATCCTTTTATCAAGAACATTATTAGGGATGGGGGAGATACTATGTTGTGGCAAGATAATTGGACTAACATTAGTCCACTGATCCTTCAAAATAATCTTTGATAATTAAGACAACGTTTCCTAGACTCCTCTAAAGCATCGACTATTATTTTTAATGGCGTCTAGTCCTGTAATCTTAGAGGCTTTCAAGCTTTAGTTAGTCTCCTTCTAGTCCTTACTGAGATAAACCGAGAAGATAAGGTCATCTGGAAACCTACTGCTACAGGTTATTTCTCGAATGTTTCTTGTCGCTCTCTATTTAATAGTATCTATCCTAAAGTATCATGACATTCACTCCTCTGGAAAAACTCCCTTGATCCAAAGGCTTCTATTATCTCTTGGCTATTGATCAAAAACAAACTACCAATTAAGAGTTGATGGCATGGGCAATATAACTCTTTATATAAGCTATCTCGAGAGCACGAGGAAGATTAGAGCCATTTATTTTTTAATTGCATCTACTTTATAGTGGTTTGGGACGTACTCAACAACTGTTGAACTTATCAATTCCAACTCAAGATTGGAAGTCCACTTTGAACAACATTATTGCTCTCACTAAGAAAGGCAAACTGAATGGTACCCTTATTAAAACAACATTTCTAGCTACCATATATTCCTTGTAGCTACCATATATTCCTTGTGGAAAGAAAAGAACTAACGACTTTACACTGGAGTTAGAGCATATAAAAATAGAGTAGCAGATAAGAGCAAAAATTGGATTAGAGTGGTACACATTGCCAAAAACATGGAGCACACTCTCATCTCAAAATTAAAAGCAAATGGCAGTTGTGAGCTCCTCTAATTTTTCTATTTTCACACTCTCCTCACTTCTTTTTTAAATTGCATTAGAAGCTAAGTGATAGGCTTCTAATTGTAAACAATGTAATGTCGAAATAGTTTTTACTATCATTTATACCAATTTTATTCAATTTTTAAAAAATAAATTAGGCACTAATTTCTTTAAAATTCTATTAAAATCTCTAAGCCATTTCAACTAGGTGTGAAGTTTATCAATCAACTAATCAATGAGCTTTTTTAAAATTCTATTAGAATCTATAATCCACTTCAATAAGATGTCAAGTTTATCAATCAACCAATTAAAGAGCACTTTCTATGTCTCTACGAGTGACATACTAGTAGCTAAGGTTAGGTGGCCAAAGGTCTCTTCCAATGTAAAAAAGGGGGTTTGGTCTAAGAATCAAACTAATCAAGACTCAGAGTGAGGTTCTAATAAGGAAAAGGATTTGAAAGCTGTGCAATGTTGAAGATTCCTTTTAGATAATGTGGTTCATAATTCTTATAATGAGTCATTTGAAAATTTTATCTTAAAAGCTCCACCTTATAATTTATAAGACAAATTCTCAAGTTTAAGGATAATATTAGACTAAGCATAGGGGCCAAGGTAGGGAGTGGAGTAAAAACTTCACTCTGGTCTGATTGCTGACATCCTATTGGACCCCCTTTTGGCTTTCAAATGTTGCCTCTCTAATGAAATCTATGCCAAAAAATAAAAAGGTGTCAACTATCATCCAAGATAACATAAGGTGTGATAGGTGTAGATTATATTATATTTTTATAGGTGTTTAAGTGTGTTTTAAAGTATTTATTAGATGATTATCATGTGCATAAGCTTAGAATCGTTATTATTAGTGTTTGTATGTATTCTAAGTATTTGTTAGGTTTAGAGCAAGAATTTGATTTTAATTTTATGTTTCAAGAGTTGTTTGATGTGTAAGAAATTGAAGAATGGAGAAGATGTTGGAGGCATATAGGCTGGCACGATCATGCACCATACATGATGGTGCATGGCGAAGATGAATGGGCCTCTGATATGCTCTTGCCTCGTGCATAATGGTGCTAGGAGGTGTTTCCATGCACGAGTTTTTTTTCGCGTTTTGGGGTTTAAGGGCTATTTTTAGGACCAAAATGAGTGGAGGGTTACGCTAAAACACTCAATCATTTTAAAAGAACATGAAAAACACCAAAAGAGGTAGAGACCATTACGTCAATGCAGCTCAAAGGGAAGACATCAAAGACAGCTTTAGAGAATTTCAAATTTCTAGATTAAGACTCCAACTACCTTTTCTTTATTTTTCCCTTTATTTCTTTCATTATCTTGGATGTTTATTTGGATTGCTATGATATTTAACATAATTATGGGTTTCTAGATCCCTATTAGGGATTGTTCTTGAATTATTTTATTAACCTTATTTCTTGTTGTATTCAATACATTTATGAATGCTTGTGATAATTTTTGTTCATATATTTGGTAATTAATCAAGAAAGCGAATCAATTCATATATGTTTAGGTGAGCAGTGAGAGTTGGTAACTTAATAGACCTATAATTATCAGATTAACAAACAATTGAAGAGAAATCTTAATTAGGAAATCAATTAAGAGAAATCTTAATTGCGAAATTAATTATCTATAGGTTTGCTTCAAATCTAAATGAACAAATTAAGAGTAGTTTTATCAATCGAGAGATTATAGTTCTATAAATATCAAATTCAATTAGGGATAGTTGATTAGATCTTAAGAGAGAGTAATAAAAATTTTAGATTATCTTATATCAAACATAAATTGAATCAACAAGATTAAGGGAAACAAAATAAGAATAAAATAGTTCCTAATTCTTCAACTTTGATCAACCTCAAATTCATTGGTAGCTCACTTATCAATTAATTACTAGTTTTGTTTTATTATTTGTTTTAATTTCAATTATAAATTTTAATTCAAATCAATCTTTAGTACCTTAGACAAAGTACTATTTAAGTTGTTAGGTGTCTATTAGTCCTCATAAAAGCAATACCCTTGATACTATAAGATAAGATCTATATACTTACGATATTGACAATTTTATTATTATATAAAACTTGCTATAAATGGTGTTGGCCTCCTCTTTCTAGAGGATTCATTATTGTAGTCAACTTTCTCCCACTATATCGTCCTAACTAGCTTTCAAAAGATAAATTTCTCTGGTTGAAACATAGGTAAGGTAATTCAAAAATATTTCATGCTGGGATATTTTCACAAAAAAAAAGTCATAGGTAGAATGGAGGAATCTAGCATGGTTTTCCCTTAAACATTCTATATTCTCTTTCATCTTATAGTTAGCAATCAGAGAGAATTTATACAGCAAGGATATGATCAAACTCTCTTAGTCATTTAGCACTATGTCTATCCTATGTAGTCAAAAAGTTGAATCTTATGACCATCTCTCCTTTAGATGTCAGTTCTCAACTCAACTCTGTAATGAGATTCAGTCCCTAATAAACATAAGATGTATGCATTTCCAATGGAAGGATATCATAACTTGGCTTACTAAAGTGTCTTTTAACTATTAAAGTGATATGAAATCTCACTCAGTTACATTATTTACTTAATTTGGAAGGAGAGGAATGGAAGGATATTCACAGGGAAGTCTATAGATAACAATAGCTCTTTTCATCTTCTGCTTCAGTTGATAAGGGAGATTATCATTACTAAAGGGATATTAATAGAATTAGTGAAACTGTGGCTTCATGATAAAACATATTTACAAATTCTTAATCACATTGTTCCCCCTTTAATCATCAACCTCTTAAGGCTCCATTGAATACTAAAAGATCTTTGATAGAGTTTCTAATTGTAGTTGTTCTCATATACACTTAAGTAGAATTCTATTTTCATCTCGTGCATCACTATAAGAACTCTTAATACAAGTTCTTTATTTTCAAAAAAAAATTAAGATAATAGAAGGGCAAGGAAGATGTCATTAAATATCAATTTCAAAATTACAACTTTTACACTTGTTCCTACAATTCAAAGGAATTTATATATATATCACTTACATAATTAGTTAATGATAAGTTTTTTTAAACTATTCTCCATATATATATATATATGTATATATATATATATATATAATTATTAATGA
>JAOTJB010000002.1:21994669-22005733 GCA_027123815.1 Erythroxylum minutifolium | reverse complement strand
TTCTCCATATATATATATATATATATATATATATATAATTATTAATGATAAGTTTTTCTAAACTATTCTCCATATATATATATATATATGTATATATAAGCATACTTTTAATCCTTAAAATTAGTTTTCTTATCTTTAATCTCTAAATCTTAGTATTTTTGTTTTAGTCCTTAGACATTGCTAAGAACTCCATATAACGACGAGTCTATGTGGCATAGACAAGTTCTATGTTGGAGACACATTTCACCCTTCTAGAAAGGCTCTTAAAAAATCAAATTGCGAAACTCAAAATTGAAATCTTATTACAATTAACTATAATTCGTAAAAACTGGACAATTGGATCATGGTACGTCTAACTAGTTACAACAGAAGGGAGAAACTGGGGCATGGTAAATGATTCACAAAATAACATCGGACCACTTGTTTTCTTTAGCATTGACGTAAAGGCAAAATAACAAATAAGACAAATTCCCTAGCGTTGAAGGTAAGATTCCTTTCATCTACTAAGAAGTTGTTAAATAAAGTAAAAGTAGTAAAAAGAAGTGATCAATAATTACAGTTTTCGTGGCTAAAGGGTTAATATTAATAACAACATAACTTTAAGTTACAAGATCTATTCAATCATTTGTGGCGCACGAATATCTGATAGAAAATGAGACTTGAATCGTATACCAGTAGACTTCAAATGAGGCGATATGCTCTTTACATCTAGACAAATATATAGGACTATAACAAGTATTTTGTGGTCTATTATTACAAAGGGGGTTGGTTTAATTTGATTGACTTGGGGATTGTTAATTGACATATGTTGATTCACGAAGAAAGTGATGTATGTCTAATATAAGATCCATCTATGTCAAATAGGCAACATTAAAAAAGATATTGATATTGTTAAGTACTAATTAAGTGATTTATTTAAAATAAAAAGTTTATATAATATTGCATATGCATCCGATGGCTTATCTACTATGCATATTAAGAATCGCGGTTATAAGTTTTATCAACATAAAAATTTAAAGAGTGAAACAAAAAGATTAATAATTAAATGAATAAAATAAAATACAATATTTAAGTTAAATGATCAAAAATTCTTTTATCTCAATTAATTATTCTCCATAATATTTCTATTATTAAATTTAAAATATAGGAAGCTAGAAATTTAGAAATTAAATTATCAAATTGCAGTAACAAATTATGAAGTTTTTTTAAAATTGTGTTTTTCTAAAGAAAAATAAAATTAGAATTAATCAATTATTAAATTTAATATATTTAATTATTGCAATTTTTTGTTAGCGTAATATACACTGTTTATTGATCTAAATCTATATTTGATTAATTATGTTAGTAAAATACAATATATTTTTAGTTGGTATATGATATCTCATATTAATTGTAGTATGTTTCAAAAATTCACTGCTTAAGGTCTCCTTCCGTGGTTTGTACTTAGAGATAGATTAGCAACACTCGATAAAATCAATTACTTAAATGTTCGCAATATCTGTTTCTTATGTAAAGAGAACCAAGAGGCTCTGGAAACTTTATACATCAACTGCAATTATTCCTGAGGTATGTCGAGAAGCATTTTGCAGCTACGTTATCTCAATAATTATAACTCGAATGCTATTGAATTCCTGAATTGGTTACTAGCTGAGAGGAGTCTTCCCAACGGTGATAAAGGGGTGCTAATCTTTGCTTTAGGATCTTGAGTAAATAGAACGTGGAAAGAAAGGAATGCTAGACCTTCTCGGAAGTGGAAAAACTAAGGGAGCATAACTAGTCAAAGATAGTTTTATAGACGGAAGATCAGATTTTACTTTGCAAGGAGGCCAGAGAATGCAATCAAAGCTAGCACTCTCCTGGATTACTGGTATGCACCCGAGATGCATAAAAATATAGTAAGGAAAGTAATGCTGGCTATGCAAATGTGATAGGGCTTATAGACTCTATGCAATCTTGACTCTAAGATCACCATGTTTATTATAACAGCTAATAAATGTGAAAAAATTAATTGATGTATATAAAAAATACAATTATTATCTTAAGTATTTTACTTTAGTTTTATATTTTTCCTTTGTTTTACTTAGTTATTTTAGTTTTTTTTAGGTAATTGTGATAGATTAACCTTGAGATGAGATTATTCAAGAATTAGAGGCTATTCAAGTAAAAATATAAATAAAATCACAAATATTAGAGAACCTAAATTGTTCCACACTTGTGTGCTAGTCCATGTCCTATATGTATCAAGTGCAATAAGAGATATGATTTCGAACATAGTCTAAAGAGACATTATATGTTGTTGAAGAAAATCTACAGAGTAACCTAGCTACTACAATCATACAAAAAACATTATGTTGAGTACAAAATACGAAGATCTACAACATAGGACATGTAAGTATCATAGAGCACGTTTTTTCCGCAAAGGAAATAGAAGGGTCCATAGTTATGACTCAAATTATGTTCAAAGGTACGCAAAAGTATATAAAACATAGAAACTCTAATTCTTTTAGGAGACTTTACACTTTAGACACATCTTCTTTTTTACAAAGAATTAAGGTTAGTTGTCAAGGGGTCTATGAACCCCTTGGAAGACTGATTTCAAGGTTGTTTCCATCAAAGAATCAAAATTCAACTATATCTTAACAAATCAAGTTGTTGGCAAAATCATAATTTTTATTTAGATATATTTCCACCTTATTTTTCTTATTTTTGTCTATTGGTTTTATTGATTTGACTATGAATCAAATTTAAGTGCTTTTCTATATTTGGAAGCAAAAAATTCTAGTTTTTTTATTTATGTATATATTGATTTGTTTTATTTATAAAATCAAATATATTTCTATGAATTGATTTCAGTGATCTTAGTGTATAATTTAGTTATGCTAGCAACTAAGGCTAATTATAATTCACTTATAGATGCCTCGAGAGAGTTTACTTATAGATGGAACATGACATAGATAATAGGGGTTAATATGGTGCTTGAGAGAGACTTATATGATATTATTTGTGTTAGGACGAAACCTTTCACGGATTTTTGCAAGTCTTAGTGCATGGAGTATTAGCTTGGTAGTACCAATTAACCAACTAAAGAGTAGATGGTTGTAACTCATGAGAAAGTGATTTTAAATTTTAGGAGATCTTATCGGTCTAGTTTAATATATCCATTATATGTTAATGAAATGATGAAATCAGAAGTAATATTATATGAAGCACTTTCTCTTAGCTTCTAATTTAAGTTTTCTTTATTTCATATTTATTTAATCAAAGTACATCAACATCATTCTATTTATTATTTTATTTTAAACTAGTTAGTAGTTTTAGGTTTTCCATTGAGTTAAATATAAAAAAATCATGAACTTTACTTAAATTTGTAATAATAGCCTGGAATTTAGTAGTGGCACTAAAATGCTCTAACTTTCAATTTTTTATAAAAATAACCTAATGTTAAAGCTTCTATTAATGGTGTTAATGTAGCTAGTCATGTAAGCTAAAATTTTGACATGATGATGCTCTATGCTATTTATTGGTTATTCCTAAGTCTTATGACATGAATATAGGGAAGGCAAATAAGTGACTTTAGTTGCTCTGTTATACGGATAACTATGGTTAAGGGTTGGATCTTAGACCTAAATTAGATTAAATAATTATCATGTGCTCAAGAGGAGTTCGAAATCCTCTTTATTGAGCTTGGTCAAGTAGACCTTAATTCATTAACTGAACTTCTTCTTAGTTTATCATGCTCTTTTTTAAGTAGATATGTGTGGTATAGGTCAAACATGGTTTTCATCTTTTTGGGGTTATTTATGATCTTAATGGTGATATTTTTATTGGATGTACCCCAAAACTTTCTAATTCTTTTTTTAATAGAAAAACGTAATGAATTTATCCATTAAAGGCAATCAAAATATACAAAATGCTACAAAGAGCTATATAATAGTTTTAAATAAGGGCATATTGTAAGAAAAGAGCCCAAGATCAACCATTTTCAAAGTAAAGAAAGTTTTTATTCATCAACACTAAAAGCAACTTTTTTATTCCTTACTTCCTTTTTTGGTTACTAGGTGATCTTTGGCTCATATCCCATTTACTATAAAAAAGATGGTCAAGATAGTTCCATAAGAAAGTAAATTGAACTACTTTGATGGATCTATCATATATTTTTATAATGTACATGATTTCGGATAAGAAACCTTTGATTTTAGGCTTTGATCATCGATGATTATGGTCTAACAGAGATAAAAAAGCCTGGTCTATTCTGTGATTGCAAGTGCTGGATAGATAGATAAAGGATGGTGTTTTAATCATACCCTATTGGTGGAAGGTCCTAATGTTCCTCAAATGGATCACTTAGTTGTTTGAGAAGGTTGCCCAAAAGTAATATATAAGGCATTCCTAGTGTGTGCTAATTATTGTTATAAGGAAACCTTTTTCTTTATGTCTTTCTCCTTTTAGGAAGAAAAAGAGTAGAATTTGCAGACAAAAGCTAAGCCTCTTGAGTTTGAGTAGAATTTCCTGTTGATCATAACTAGTGGAAGACTCTGTATAAGGTATGGAAAGAAATAAGTAAGAATTTACTTCAAGTGTGCCTTCTATTTTAAGTCCTTGCCCAAGTTAGCCAAATTTCGGGATTTCAGGGTAATATTTATAGTAATAGGTCTCCTTATAACTAGGGCGTTTCTTATTATGTAGTAGGGGTGCCCTACTTTTTTACATCTAGTGGAAGCAAGCAAAAAGGAAGGACTACCTACTATATTATATGATTTTATGACAAAAGGTCCAAAGCATGTTGTTTATATATAAGATGTAATAGCCTAAGAGATATATCATCTAAAAATATATGCCCTAATGGAAGTCTATAAGTATGAGTAGAAATCTTCCTAGTGGCCTAAGCTCCAACACCATACAAGGTAGAAGTGACATTTTTATTAAATTGATTCATATTGTTTACAAATGAATATCATATATTAAGAAGGGATGAAAAAAATAAATTGTTAGAGGAAGATTCAATACCAAATTATTCCCCTATTGATTAACTTTTTACAAAATTTGAAATGGACACCAGTATATGGTAAAGGCCTTGTAGCATATGTTTTTAACAAACTTCTAGCAGTGAAGTACAAACCTTCTCTATAGTAGATTGAGAACTTCTTTTCCTACCTAAGCTTGGAAGATGGAGTCAAACCTTTTTAGTCCATTCATTCTCCTAAAGGACATATTTTAAATAAAAAGGATGATTTAAAGCCATAATTGTGTACAATAAATTGTTGGTGTGAAGGACTCATTTCATCATCGTATGTGGCCCTTGAGGTCAAAGAATTCTAAGGCATTCCTTCTATCTCCATTTCAAAAATGATCCTAATTTTGAAGGAAGATTCTCTCCAGAAAGATGAGCTTGAGGGGCTAGAATGGGGAATGATTTCCCTACTTGGCACAAAAACATAAGTAGAGCACTATTAACATAAAGACTAAAGATAGAAATAAAGTACAATAATATAATTCCCTAAACAAATCTTACAACTCATAATAACTCACTTTATCACTTGATAACTCCAAAGAGGCTCGCTTATTGAAAAACACTTAGAATTGTGTGTAAAATACACCCAAATTCTTCTTGATGCTAAAACCCATGAGAAAATACATATTTATAGGGGTTTTGGACCTTTATTTATCATAAAGACAAGAATTAGATGTTATAATAGCTACTTATGGTATTATATTGGTCGACTAGTACAAATTAAAAGTACTCATTTTACCAGTCATTGAGATACTACTCGACTAGTAGGCATACTGGTTAGTCAATATGGCATATTGGTCAACCAATATATTAACCAATGTTATAGCAAACTCACAGTATATCAACATTAACAACCTATATTGGTTGACCACTAAACCATATAGGTGGAACAATCACCTCAAAACATGATTTTAACAACTAAAAATACTTAAAATTAATTTTTTAATGCAATTATGATTTAAACACTTACTAAAATGTAACTTAAAGTTTGTTTGAAATATTAAGGGGCTTTTATACTAAAACTAAAAGCTTCAATATCACATCCCCACCTTAATAAAGCCCGATATGGACTCTATATTGTTAACCTGATATTGGGTGCTAAGCTAATAGACTTAACTTATTCTTACATTCCTTTTATCTAATCACCATTCAATTAATAAGATATTTTAAGTCTAAATAGGTATAATTCATTCATTAATTCATCATAATAGTCTAAGTGTAATCTCATCATCATTCAATACATAAGTTTAAATCCTACATGGTAACAACATAATAGAAATAATAATAATTTCAGTCTATAATTTCACAACCACACTAATGCCTCAAATGTTTACATTGGCATTTAAAGACACAATTTTCCAAATACTTGAGAAAAACAAAAACAAATAAACAACTTTGGTCAACCTTGTCTAGACCTTATTGAAGCTCACTGTTAATGTTGCTAACTAGTTGAATCAACAAACTTTTCCCTTTTTTCCTGGGGGATGAGAAAAATAATGTAAACATGAGTATTACATTCATTGAGGGAAAACATTTTGCCAGAGGTTATGCATAAGAAAATTTTATTTTCATTTTGAAAACCATTTGGTTTATAAAACAAGTCATAAGTTTCCTATCTGTGAGTTTGCATAACCATGCCTATTGGATATTCTGCGACACTCTAATACAAGTGTCACCCACATCAAGGCATAAGGTCAATTTTCACATTTTATATCAAGGTTTAAGTAAAACTTCATTTCTTGAATCAAGCATTGTCACATTCATTAAGACACAAGTTCATCAATCACCACAATCATTAACCACTTAACAAGATATCATTTTCTTGAATAAGCAATACCATATCAAATGTGAAGGACACATGTAGCTCAACTTCATTACACATGCCTCTTATTAAGATTTTTATTTATTTCCTTTAACTCTTTAACCTGGGTAGTCCCCATTTCATTGCCTAAGTCACCTCACTTAGGTTTTTTTCCTAAGCCTCCTTACTTAGGTCTTTATTTAAAGAACTTTTCCTATGTCACCTTACTTTGGACTTTTGCCTAAGCCACCTCACTTAGGCCTTGTTTAAGGAAACTTGCCTAAGCCAACTCACTTAGGTCTTTTTTAAGGAAATTTTACCTAAGTCACCCCACTTAGATCTTTTGCCTAAGCCACCTCAATTAGGTCTTATTCAAGGAAGTTTGCCTGAGTCACCTCACTTAGGCCTTTATTTAAAGAAAAATTTCCTAAGTCACCTCACTAAGTTCTTTTGCCCAACCTACCTCACTTAGTTCTTTGCTAAATAAATTTGCTTAAGTCACCTTATTTAGGCCTTTTGCCTAAGCCACCTCATTTAGGTCTTTGTTTAAAGAATTTGCCTAAGCTACCTCACTTAGGTCTTTCATTCTTTTTCATTAAATCAATCCATTCATTATCAATTTTTTACAGAGAGCACTTCACTTCACAAGAAATTTTTGAAAAAAAAACAATTTCCACTCAAGAAAAAAGTTCAAGGCATATTTCATAAAATTTCAACACAACCTTCTTCTAAGAAATTCATAATGACTTACCAAATTTCAAATTTTACTTATAGAGGAAAAAATTCTCAACAAACATAACTTGAAATGAATTTAGATATAAACCAAAAAAATTTACGCACTTATTAATCATATCTATATACAATTTTTGTATTGAACACCTACCCAAATTCAATTCATACTATCCCTAAAATTAGCTCCCAATATTAGAACACATCTGATGTCATAACACCCTAAATAGCTGATGGTAAATCAACTTTATATCTTAATCCATTATCAATTTACTATAACCATTTTACAAACTACTACACATCATCTTGAACCTACAACTTTCATGTCTTAACTAACTTTTAGATCAGTTTTGTGTGCCCTCAAATTATAAGTACAATCTTGAATTCAACATTAGCCCTACTAGATAGATAATTTTGAAAATTCGACCTTAACTCTTCACCTATAAAATCTAGGCACTTTCTCTTTTATAAGAATAAACTATACATGTATATCTAGAACTTTTATGTTTTACACTTTGTGTCAAATTCTCAAGTTCTGATCCCAAAATAATTAGAGCAATACAACTTAGTCATTCATGTTAAAACAGGGTAGCTACACTTATTAAACTATATATCACAAAATAAACAAAATTTCCTAAAAAATTTATAGAAATTGATAACACATATAAATAGCCATGAAAGATTAGTATCCCAAAACAATTACTCAAAATCTTCATATAAAATTTTGGTTTTAAAAGGTGCTTAAGAAGGGATGCAATCCCACTCACCTATTGTTAGGAACCTCTTCCTTTTTTTTTCCCCTTCACTCTCTTTGCATCTTCTTCTCTAGGAATGTCATCCTCTTCTATTCCAAATCCCTTTTTTATCTAGTAAATTCTAAATGGAATATTTTAAAACTTTCGATTCTTACAATATAGAGTGAAATTCTAATTATGCCTTAATGAGCATCTCTACACCTATTTCTTTCTTTTTTCCTTCAATTATCCATTCGCTTTTCAGTTTATTTTCATAATATATTTCAAAATATTTTATCACTTCTAAGCATATTAATTACCTTAAAATAAGTTTCCTCTAATAATTGTAATTTATTTCCCTCCAACGCATTTTCTCTATTTTGTATACTACCATCAATTATTCTTAATCTTTTTTCTAAAAATGCTAAGTTACCAAAATTTGAGGTGTCACATTCAATGCCTCTTAAAGAATGGAAAGACTCATGCAATAAAGTGAGTAAAATGTTTATGAATAGCTTTTAGAACATCAAATTGATTAAATGACATTACAATTAACATTACAACTAAAGAATGACCTTAATAAGCCTTGATCTTCTTTTTTTATTGGTTTGATGTTCATTTTGATGGTTACAAACTTTAACTTCATACACTATCTTCATGATTTTATGGCTTCATTTTTGTTCTTATATTTGTGTTTCATCAAAACAATAAACACATTAGTAGTAGTTATGTTTTGTTATTATAAAAAATCCATTGGAACCTTTTTTTTGTTCAATATCCATAGGAGATCTTTTTCCAAAATATTAAAGTCATACAAACTTCCTTACTTTAACTTCATACACTATCTTCATGATTTTATGGCTTCATTTTTGTTCTTATATTTGTATTTCATCAAAACAACAAACACATTAGTAGTAGTTATCATTTGTTTTTATAAAAAATCCATTAGAACCTTTTTTTAATTCAATTTCCATAGGAGATCTTTTTCCAAAATATTAAATTCATACAAACTTCCTTAGGGAAGTCAAATTTGGAAGTTAGATATCCAAATATTTGCATATAACCCAGAAAATAAAACTCACACTTCACTCTAAATTTGAAGGTTGACATTATGAAATTCGCACCACCCATCAGGAAAACAATACCATTAGATTTTTCCATTCCTACATAGTACTCAATTTAAAAGTTTTCAAATTTGCAATCATGATTTTAGTGTAGGCATCTTCATAAATTTGAAAAAAAATTGAAGAAAACCCATATTATTAACCATTTCTAGAAGTTCCACAACTAAATTTATTTATACAATCGTATACAACTAAATTGGTTTGAAATTCCTTTTCTCAGAATTTCATACCTTTTCAATTATTGCATTTTAGAGAACTAAAGCATAGGTTGTTTAAACTCTTAATGTTTTTGGCCTTTCCTTGATTCCCCATTGTCCCATGTTTTGATGTATGACTCATTTTTACCCAAAATTTATATCAATTACTAATTCATTTGATTTTAGAAAATCTATAACCTTCCCCATAAAATTATTATGTGTTAGAGGTTGGGAAAAAATTAAACATAAAGCAACACATGGTTATAAGTATATGTCCTACAATTATAAGGGAATACATGTTTATTAACTAACACATTGATTAAAAAAACAAATTGGCTAGTTTAACTTGAATAATCAATTATTAGCCAATTTTTTTGTTCAGTTCACTTTTATAAACTATAAAAATAAACATTCAGTTAAATGATAAATTGATTGATTTTTACTAAACTATAAGAAGAATTTTAATATTATTAAATTATAAGTGCTTCTTCTTTGATTTTGCATGCAAAAAGAAGAAGTGGCGAAAGGAGTTGCTGGCATCTATAGTGGTGTTGATATTATTATTAATTGCCATCTTCCACCATCATGACCATTATTAAATAAAGTACTTAAGATAGAGAGAATTTGATAAGTAACATTGATTTTAAAATGGTTTAGAATTTAATATTGTATAGGCTTAAATTGCCTAAGGATCCCTTATTTGGGATCCTTAAGGAAGAGGATCAATATGTCCCTTATGAATAGCTTGATGCATTATCTTTCTGGTTGAATGTTCTAACTATATTCATAGTTTAGTTGTCCCATTATTAAATTCCCTTTCCTTTTTAAGGTGATGGTAACTAGTAATAATCTGGAAGCATACTTTTTGGTGACTGCTAAGTCAATAATAAATGTTGACGAAGGAAAGTCGAAATTAAGGTGGGGGATGAAGAGGTTGTTTCTAAAGTATCTAATGTCATGAATCCTGCTCTTGAACAAATTGACATAGTTGAATCTAGTGAGTCTTGTAATTTGTTTGATATTTTGTAGGACTTTACCTTTAAAGCTACACAGGCACCTTTGCAACTTCAAGTCAGTCAATCAAAAGAAAAACTTGGTAATAAGTGACAATAGGTATCTTACTTAAAGGTCATAGAACCAATTGTAAGACTACAATAAATATTAACTTCACAAAGTCACCTTGAGCATGCAAAGTATATTGAGCTAAAGACATTAACCAAACACAACTTAGGAGGTAACCTAAGAAGTCGGACGTATTCTATGTTATTTTTATTTTCATATTTCATATTTCATATTTGTTTTTGTTTTTGTTTTTTATTTTTATTTCCTTTTATCTTTTTATCCCTTTTTGTTTATATCTTATAATGATTATTATATCTCGTATCGGATGGATCTCTCATTAAAATCAGAATTTTGAAATTCTTATTACTTATGGAAGTACCAAATTCCTTCACTTTCTCACTTTTTA
>JAOTJB010000002.1:21946455-21958960 GCA_027123815.1 Erythroxylum minutifolium | reverse complement strand
TATTAAATAATTAATAATAATATTTTTATATAATTAATAATGAATTATATATAATTAATAATAAAATAATAAACTTTTTGGAATAATCATTTTAATATAAGGGGTATAATAGTCATTTATTATACATTACATTCCATTCCATCTATCATCTAAACAACATTTCTTTACATTACATTATGAACCCTTCCATCCTTGCCAAACAACGTATCATTATATTACATTCTATTCTATTATAAACTATTCCCTTCCGTTCTATTCTGTTCCCTTCCGTTCTATTAATTAACATCCAACTAAACAAGCCCTAATACTGCCCTAATATCAGGTTCTTAGAATGGCGTGTGGTACCATAGAGCTGTTTAGTTTAGATCTTTATAATAGCCGTTTTTTTATTTGCTTTAATTGTTTAAATAGGGAACAAACGTTTATGATTACAGTTCTTTGTATAAAACGATTTAAATTAATTCTATAATATGAATTATATGTAAATATAGTTTAAGTCATATCAACTTTCATCGTTTTTCAATCCTAAATTGAGATTAATATTCCATAATTTGACTATGAATATGCTTTATATTGAGAAGCACGTAGAGTTGACGTTGAGAGCGTACCATAGAACGAAGTGCAACTTGCGTTGAGACCACATAATTTCCCATCGATGTGATCGCATCTTTGGAAGTTACGGAGGCAGTTGGTTGGCAGTTCACAACAAGGGAAATAATTACTTTGCATGTTGATGTTGTTGACTTATACTCCTGTGATTTTTTTTTTCCCTGTGGAAAAGTAAAAGAGTTCATGAAACTCCTAATATTTATTAATTTTATTTTATATTTTATCTTAATTTTGTTGTAATCATATGTAAGAAAGAATGAAACTTCATCTTTTATTAAATATAGATTTCGTTGCATGTCACATCACGTTATCACGATAGAAAGGAACAGGGAAACGCCAGCTATTCTTGACCGTTGAAGTCATCGATATGGATCGTCCGATTTGGCACTATTGACATTGTTTGTTTTTCCTTTGATTATTCTGGGTTATCCTTTTCCTGTTAGTGGGATGTATTCATGCACCTTTGTCCTGTGAGTTATTTATTATAATGGGGCATAACAGTATACAGTCTATAGTCTATAGTCTATAGTCTATATCTTATCATTTCCCTGTTTATCCCTGGACAATACAACCATCATTGATAACGATGTAACCGGCACCTCGTCATGTTTGGTTTCCTTCTAAAATATCTTCAAAGGATGGACCACCACCATAAATATGGTGAAGAATCCAATGTATGACAGTCTCTTATAAAAAGATTATGGTAGGTTATAATAAATCGATAGAACCGGCAGGGATGATAATACTCTTACTACTGTGATTAAGGTGGGGCTGTAATTCGAGAGAATTGTTAATTTTTATCAATGACCTAAATGGTGTATCCTAAGGAATGCTTTCTTGGAGGAAAGATGCTGACTATTGTAATTGAGATCGTGTTTTTTTGTATGTAACGCTAGAGTCTATGAGGTCATCCTTAATTTCTTAAGAGACGCAGAGTTTACATATTAAAATTGCGACAGACTTATTAATTTATACTCTTGTAGCCAATTTTTTTGTCTGTAAAATTATTTGTATGACATTATTATTTATTAATAAAAGATATTATTTATCTTTATATATTTATTAATTATTTAAATTATTAATCATAAAGAAAAAATTCATGGAATAGTTGTTATACAATTAGAAATTATAATGCAATTATAATTATGAGATTCAAATTGAATTTTTTTGTATTATTCCTAAAATGTTCCTAGTCGTAGTTTCATCAAATTGATAAAATAGTTAGACTAGCATATGTTTCTTTCTTTCTTATGAAGAAAGTAATTGATCTTATAGATTAAAGTGTGGAGACACTTAAACAAACATGTAGGTGCTAATTAGAGAATAAGTTCACTAAACTGACTCGATTATGAGAATCCCGAATAGAACATTACTTGTGTGTCTAAGGATTATCTCATAATGATAGTTGCATAATTGATCCTCAGACTTGAGATTACTATAGTATCTAGTGTGTGAATTATTGTGTTTTGATGCTACTTATGAATCCTCCTAGCATAATTCAGTTAGTAGTAATTAGATACAGTATGAATCATATGTATATAGTTGAGTAAGTCAATATAGGATTCATCACTCTAAAGTAATCAGAGAGAATATTCTACTGTTCTTGATTAGTAATGATTTATGAAATTCTCTGGCCAGAGTGAATTAACATTTGAAAAGGTGTTTTCAAATTTTAATTATAAATCAATTACTAATTAGCAAGAACGAACATGAATGGATGACAAGAGTAGACATCGTATTCATACTCTGTCCAATTAGAATACTGAATGATGAAAGGATTAAATTATACATTATAGCCATTCATGGACAGGTGAAGTCAATCACTATGAACATTCCTGATATTTGAGTAATCATGACATACTGCTAGATATCAATCATGATTTATGATTATGAATTGTTTAATTATAGAATTAAAGATAAATTAAAAGAAGTTTTAATTTATCTAATTCTAATTGTGAATTAAAATTATAATTTATAATCATTGCCAATTTATTAGGAACCTAATGAGGCACACATCAAAGAGAAATTTGTGAAAGAAAAAATCAATTTAATTAAGTTGGACTTAATTATAAAGTTTGAGAAACTTTGGGATCAAATATGAGATCTTTGATTTTATTAAAATTAAAGTGATTATAATTAGAATTTGATTTTAATTATAATTAAAGAAATTTAATTTTAGTAAAAACTCTTATGATTTTTTCTATTTAAAGGGAAGAGTTTTTAAAAGCTAGCACTTTTTGTCTTCTTCCTCTCAAAGCAGTTTGAGAATTGCTCTATAGATACCATCAGAGGCTGGACGCTTGAACAACTCGTGATTGATTAATCGAAAAAAGTTTCAAAGATTTGTCAACAAGAAAGCGAACAAGGTATAATTTCTAAATCGTTTAATGTTTTGTTCAAGTTTATACAATTATCGGGATCAGCTTGGAATCTGTAAAATTTTTATTTTTTTGTTACGCCGTGATTTGATCATGGTTGGATTCCAACTATTACATGCTCAATTAAGTAACAACAAACTAGAAGGAGACCTTGGCATTGTCATTATCATGGTCCCAGAGGAAAGATGCAAGGGTGGAGTAATTGATAACAGGGGAAGTCAACACGCTGGCTAAACTTAAAATTGGAGCTGAAGAGGGACAACTGCACATGAGAAGAGAGCAATTTATTTACTTCTATTGTTGTCACTTAATAAAAGACTATCAATTGAATAACGCAGTAGGTATGTTAGATCATTCTATATGATCTAAACCAAAATTACATAACCCAATACACCTGTTTAATGAAAAACTATCTACTCAAAGAAGTAGACCATTAAGAATCATCTACCCAACTCAACCAAGTTGCCTAATCAAATGGCATTAAACCTATTCTCTTTATATTTACAAACTAAGTAATATTCTTGAAAATGAAAAGGAAAAAAAGAAAAAAACCAAAAACCAAAAACCTTCTTCAAATTGCGAATCTGGGAGGAAATGAGAGAAAGTACACAAGGCCTTTTGGCTAAGCTCTGTAATTGCCTTAGCTTCCCCAGATCAAGCGCTAATTCCTCTGCCATGTCTGGACATTGCACTAAGACTTGTTATATTTCTGATTGAGACAAATTTTATTATAATGAAGAAGAGACGACAAAAGAAATGTCGCGGTGGAAAATGCTAGAAACCTTTGTAGTCTGTATGTAGTACACTTTTTTTCTAGTCTGCATTATTATATAACTAACATGTGGACTCGATGTCGGTACATTATATTATATATTATATATATATATATCAGATTGGAAGTAACAAGAGGATGAGAAGGAAAAAGGAGGAGGAAATAGGAAGGTTTCGTGATAAGGTATAAGAAAGTTCTAGAGAATAGTATGAAATACATATAATAAAATGGCCTAGCCGCCTAGTCTATTATATCACAAACTTGGATTTCTTACCAGCAAACTATGGGACACTTAGTGTTATTCTATTACACCAAATCAACTTTACTAAAATATGTTAGGTATAAGATTAGCACAATTAGAAAATAACTCAAGAAACTAAAGGAAAGTTTAGAGAGTGTTTATAAGAAAGCTTTTTCTTGAATATTGAACGTAGGAATGTAGAATGTAGGATGTTTACAATTAAAGTCTCTGAGGCCATTTATGGCTTCCATCTTTTAAATGAATGGTTATCATCTACTTAATCTAATGGCTTACATTGAATCCCTAGAATATTCTATATTATTTTACATACATCTTACATTATTTACGACATTCTACCTTCTTCCATAATATTCCATAATTTTCTACCATGTTCCAAAAACTTCCATCACAAGCTTCTATAAGATTTTCTCATGTTCCAGAAGCTTCCAAGGTCTTTTATAAGATTCCATCACATTCTAGAAGCGTTCAGGGCGTAACACCCAAATACCTCGATGAAGGATACGCGAGTGTTACCTAAGACATGATTTAAACATATCAAAACAATACAAAGCATTGCCAGAATTCAAACAACCAATCATTATTTTTCTATACATAACAGAATTTAACCAGCACACTGAATTTATTCGAATACATGCTTCAATTACAACACCATCCTAAATTAAAGTTATTACATTACAAACCCTTAAACAAAACAGTGCATATCTTAAGTTCAAATACACTTTAGATTTACAAACTTTTAACAAAATACATCATGTCTCATAATATTACATACAACCTAAACATATATTCCCAAAACAAAACACATTCTTTGTTGGACACTGTGGTTGTTATTGTCCTAGTCTTCAAACCCTCATATCTGAACTATGCCACTGTGCTAAACATAAAACTTAGTGGGGAATAAACTAAACAGGATATAAGCTGATAATTGTTCAGTCATCCAAACATTCACATATTCAAAATCACATCAGATTATAAGCAGTGTATTCTTATCCATTTTCAAACCAAACCAAAATATAATGAATCTCATAACAAAACATAACATATCAGAATAGGTTACACATTTGCTTCAATGTAAAACTTACCAATTTCAAATTTTGAATATTATAATATTAGAACCAAACTTGTTTGTAACAAAACAGAGTTTGCTGATTTCAAAACAGAACTAAGATGTTTCAGATCAAAGATTATTTATATCAGGACTGAACATATAACAGAATATAAAACATGTTAGTCTATTAATCCTTTATACAAAAGTGGGTAACGGGAGTAATACAGGAGATATCATTATTTGTATCACAGAACAGGAGAGACTTATGTCTCAATAATAGGAGACACTGAAGTGTCAATAACAGGAGACAGCAAAGTGTCATAGGAGCAGCTGCATACCCTTCTAGGCATGTCTATTTACCTATGACTAGGACTTAACAGTTTTAAAACAAAACAGGTTCATTTCAGAATTCTTATATGAGAAACATATTGTAACACATACCACTTTATTCCATTTTGTTCAACTTCACATATTCACTGATTTTCAAACAAACTAACATGTCATACAATTACAAATATGTGCAATAATGCATCAATAGAGGTATTGAGTCATCACCAATTAGGTATCATCACACAAATAGAACGCACTTCTAACACGATCCTAACTATCAAACTCCTTGGACAACTGACAGTTCGGAATTATCACAATATTATCGTAGAAAATCCTAATTCACAAACATCCATATCCAATTCATAAGCCATAAGCCTTTGAAACTCATTCATTCATGATCACACCAAGCAATTCAACATTGTAAACCATGTATCCTTTACATTATTATCTCAATTAATAATGCATAATTAAACTAACTAGTACTCAATTACATCAAATACCATTGTAAGTTCAAACACACCTTAAACAAGTCCATTTAAGTTCTATTGCACCAAATAATTAAATTAACCTTATACAGTTCATCAATTGGACAAAATCTTTTTTTTTCACCTTCCTAACAATTTTCCACAATTGTGGGATAAATGACTCGTAACCTTCAAACAGCTGTTTTCACATGATAGATTTTTGGATCAGTTTTGTATGTCCATTCTAACCTAGAAATTGACGTTTTTAGCAATATATTCCTCTAAAAA
Source organism: Erythroxylum minutifolium (assembly GCA_027123815.1). NCBI lineage: Eukaryota > Viridiplantae > Streptophyta > Magnoliopsida > Malpighiales > Erythroxylaceae > Erythroxylum > Erythroxylum minutifolium. The sequence goes on along the minus strand of JAOTJB010000002.1, from coordinate 21,952,809 downwards.
ATGTTCCTCTATGTATTAAGTTTCAAACGAAATAAAGTTAATGAAATTTGGTTCATTATTCTGAGAGTTACACCCAAAATACCACAGAATGTTCTCAAACGTGGACAGCAACTAGAACTCAACTTCAAGTCCAATTTCAAAACCCTTAGTGACATAAATAAAATTTGATTCCTTCATGAAAGTTGTAGATATATGTTTCTAGTTTAATCTGAATTTAAAATCATCCCATTTTGATATCTAAACGTCAAGATATAGCTAATATACCAATACCTATTCAGTGGAACCACTCCTTCTAATGAGTATCCAGCATGTATCAAGTTTCCAACCAGATTTCTTCATTAATTATGTACACATTTTATCCACTTCAAACATCAAACAATACATGTTCTATCATGACACCAAGTTTAGTACTCCCTTACCTCACTAAACTTCCAATTCAACTCCAAGAATCTGGCTAAACCAAGCTTCCAAACAACCAGCACATACTTAAGTTTAATATGCAACTTTTAGCGTCAACAAAGTAATAATACATAGAATCACAAGAACTACTTCGTAATGGAATAACTTACAAAGCTTCCTATTGCTAATGATCCAAACTCTAGTAGAAGTCCAAAAATTGAGAAAAGATGGGAGGTTTCGGTGGAGAGCAAAACAAGAACAAAGAAAGCTGGAATTACTCTACCAGAAACATGCTTCATCAACAGCTAGGTGTCACTAGCTTAAGATGCGACTTAACACCAAGGCATGAAGCCCACTTGCCCACCATTTAAGCTGCCATTCATAACATTTTAACTAGGCCACTTGTCCTCATATCATGCTACCAAATGTCAATGTATTAGCTATTCCAAATGTCACTAATTTATATGCTTAGTCATTCTAATTTCCATAAACCAACTTAACTTATCACTTGAAAATTTTCCTAGTCCAAATATACATTTAAATACCTCAATTCTCTAATGGTATCAATTAACTCCAATTTACTAACTACAGTCCATCAATACCAAAATTCAAGTCATGTACCTTTCACATTCAAATCATAACACAATTTTAACTCCTATCTCACATGTACTTTCATGAACATGTATCGTTTTAACTAGGGTATCTTTTGAGGCCTTACACATGGTCTTCCATAAGACTCCACCACATTCTAAAAGTTACTAAAGTCTTCTTTTCCTCTTCTAAAATTTTGAGGAGAATTATAGAAGACTCTTTTGGGCTAAATATCTTCTTGTGGGCTTTGAAACATGCAAAATGTGACATTCTCACCCACTCAATCTGACGTCGTCCTAGACGCATCCTCTTCGTAAGCCTTGATCTTATCTTTGTGGTTCCACAGTGTGAGCTCATGTTCCAACTTGCTTCATTGTTAAGTAACTCCTTCCATTTAATAAAGTACTCAACATAACTCAGATGGGTACCTCTCCTCTTTATAACACAATGTGCCAATATCTCTTCAACTTCCTTTTCGGGCATTGTAGGGATAGTAATGGATTGACCCCTACTAGGCTCTCTTTGATTCACCCCTACTAGGCTCATCCTTATCTTCATGGTAAGGTTTAAGAAGGCTCAAATGAAATACAGGATACATCTCTATGTGAGAGGGCAATGTTAAACTGTATACGAGCTTTCCAATTTGCTTCTCTATAAAGAAAGGTCCCTCATAAGACCTTACTAGCCCTTTATGTACCTTTGCAAACCTCCGGCTTTGGTGAGGGAAATGTTTCACCATAACCATGTCTCTTTCATTGAATTGATCATGCCTCCTCTTAGCATCATCCCACTTCTTCATTCTCTTCGTGGCCTTTGTTAAATATGCTCGTGCCATATTAGCCTTCTCATGCCAACCTTTAGCTGACTTCAATGCAGTAGAACTCAAACCTTTATATGTGATGGCAAGAGTGTGTGGGGTTATTGGTTGTTGGGCAGATGGCTAGCTCCAGTCGACTCACTCTTTTACAAGTTGTATGAAAATTGGACAACATCGAATAACTTTACTCAACCACTTCGGTTGGCAGTCACATAGTGCCTCAAATATAGCTCCAATAGGGCATTTACTTTCTCTATTTACCTATCTATCTGGGGGGTGAAAGTTGGTGGAGAAGTTGAGTTCAAACCCCATTAGCTTGAATAGCTTCATTCAAAATCTTCTTATAAAGCGACTATCTCGATCACTCACAGTTGTCTTTAGAATATCCCAATATTACACCACATGCTTGAAAAATAAGAATGTGGCATCCTTAGCTGTGAATTTCACCTATATAGGGATGAAAACACCATATTTGCTAAATCGGTCTATCACTACCATAATGTTGCCGCATCCTTCAAACTTTGGTAAGCAAATAATGAAATTCATATAGATACTCTCCTATGGCTTATGTGGAATAGATAATGGCTCTAGTAAACCCGCTGATTGGAGTTGATTTGTTTTGTCTTCCTGGAATATAAGACATGTCCTTATGTAGAGCTTGATGTCATTGTACATTTGTGGCCAATAATATATGTGCTCAATAAGGGCCAACGTGCGAGTTACTCTAGGATGTCTTACCCATATGGAGTCATGACACTCCTTAATGATCTCCTTTCGTAACCCTTTCCAATTAGGCACATAAATCCTATCACCTTTGATGATAATTCTATTATCTTGAAGCCAAAATTTTCATGTGTCCCCACGTCTAGCAAACTCCACTAAACTCTTGGCTTGTGAGTCTTGCTTAAGTCCCTCTTTTATTCAGTCGACTAAAGGAAAACTTGGACTTCTGATGGCAGCGAACTCCCCTTTTCTACTAAGGGCGTCAATAACCAAGTTGGCCTTTCCAGGCTTACACTCTATCATAAAGTCCAACTCCACCAAAAAGGCTTGCCATCTAACTTATTTTGGTGTCAACTTCTTTTGTGTGAGGAAATAGCTAGTGGCAACATTATCCGTCTTCACCACGAACTTAGACACTAATAAGTATTGTCTACAAGTTAGCAAAGATTGTACCACTTCAGTCGTCTCCTTCTTTCGGACAATGTGACGACACTTAGCATCATTTAGGTGACGACTTTCATAAGCAATTGGATGTCCATCCCGCATCAAAACACCACTAAGGGCAAAATTAGAGGCATTGGTGTGTACCTCATGTGGTGTAGATAAGTCGGCAAGCACCAACATAGGTTCCTCCATCACCTTCTTCTTTAAGGCCTCAAATGCCTTTTCACACCTTGCATCCCAATTTCATGCTCTATTCTTCTCAATAGATAGGTGAGTGGAGAAGCGAGGGAGGAATATCCTTTGATGAACTTCAGATAGTAGTTGAAAAGACCAAGAAAGGAATGCAATTCTGGCACCCTTTTTGGTGATTCCTAATCATATATGGCTTGTATCTTGGACTTGTCTATCCGTAGCTTGCCCACTTCAATAATGTACCCTAAAAACATGACTTTATGTTATGCAAAAGCACATTTCTCCTTCTTCACATATAACTCATTTTTCCTAACACTTGGAAAACTTGTCGTAAATTCATAACATATACCACATTATCATCCAAATATACCATAACAAATTTATCCAAGAAGGATTGTAACATTTGATTTATAAGGGTGCAAAATGCAACAGGTGTATTAGTAAGTTCAAAGGCATGACTAAGAATTTGAATGAACCGTACCTCGTAACATAAGTAATCTTTGGTACATCTCCCTCGACAATCCTCACCTGATAGTACCTTGATCTCAAATCAAGCTTGGTAAACTATGTTGCTTCAACAAGTTGATCAAACAAGTCGGCAATCAATGGGATGGGATACTTATTCTTCACAACGATCTTATTAAGTGCCCGATAGTAATACATAATCAGAGAGACCCATCATGCTTCTTTTGGAAAGCACAGGTGTGCCATATGGAGCTTTTAAAGGTTAGATTTAACCTACATCCAACAGCTCCTTAAGTTGCTTCCTTAACTTCTCAAGTTCGGGAGGTGCCATACAATAAGGTACTAAAGCAAGTGGGGTAGTGCCTTACACCAACTCGATCTTATGATCCACGTCCCCTTTTGGTGGGAGCTTTTTTGGTAATTCTGGAGGCATAACATCCTTAAACTCCTCAAAGACATTGGCGATCCCTTTGGGTAACTTCATTGGTGAAGATTCTGCTCCTTCTTTTAGCACCACCAAATATGAGGGTTACACCTTTTTTACGGTCTTCAAATAATTGCATGGCAGATAGTTGTTTGGTGGATAAACTTCATTCACACAATAAAGGTATCGTACAAGTATTTCCTTCCTCTAAAATACATATGATATTGGCGAAAGGAATAGATACGGCCTTAACGCGGTCCATGAATTCCATACCAAGTACTATAGGATAATCATCCATGGGAAATATAGAGAAATCCATTAAACCACACCATTCTCCAATACATACCTTGGCATCCCTAGCAACTGCAAAACTGGCTATTGGCTCCGAGTTTATCACTTTAAGCCACCCTTGCTCTTTGTTATAGTTAATGTTCAGCCGATTTGCCTCTTCTACTTGTATGAAGCATCTACTAATACTTTTGTTATTTGGCCTCCAACCTTCATTCTGGATATAAACGTCCCTTCTTCTCGTTTTGGGAACTTCAACTTGTGCTTTAATAGTGCTAAGGATATTTAAAGAGTCCATCTTTGCCTCCTCTCTTTGCTTCTCTTACAACTTCCTTTCTTCTACTAAGGCAAAGAGCTTTGTTTTCTTTGGGCAATCTCTTGTCTTATATGATCCTTCACAAAAGAAACATTTAAGAATAGACTTACCTTTAGAGTTTTTAAATTCGAATTGACCAGAATTATGAAGACTCTCTTTGCTTTGGTGGCTATCTCCCCTACTCTTCCCCTTGTTACATTTGTTCTTATGGGATTTGGGCTTCTCAATCCTCTTGAACTCGATCAAAGACTCGGCAATGGAAATGGCAATAACAAGATCTTAGGCACCACGTCTTTGAATCCTCATCTTTACCCAATTTTGCAAGCCATCCTTAAATGCAAAGAAAGCTTCTTTATCTAAATAGTCCAAAATTTCAAGAAGTACCTCGAAAAACTCCTTCATGTACTCTCGAATGTTTCCTCTTTGTTGGAGATGCCTTAGCTTAGCTCTTGCTTTTTCTTTGACATTCCAAGGATATAATTGGCAATTGAGTTCCTTCTTGAACTCACTCTATGTTTCGATGGTGGAAATGCCCCTTTCAATATCACAATGTCGCCTCCTCCACCATACCAAGGCGGCATCTTCAAGGTAAAGAGTAGCATTACTAATCTTCTTGGCATCCTCCTCTATGCCAAAAACCTTAAAATATTGCTCCAAGCTCCATATGAAATTATCCATCTCCTTTGCATTCCTTGACCTACGATACGTCTTTAGTTTAGGAATGTCTACCCTTGAAGGAGTGGAGACCATCGTAGGCGCAACATTGCTTCCCCCTTGAGCAATGACCTTTATACAAAGAACTAACTCCTTTTTTTCTTTAAGCTCTGCCATAACTTTTGCAAGCTCCTCCTTAAGAAGTGCAATCTCGGGTTAGAGAGATTCTTCCAAAACCTTCACATGGTTATGACATTTTGACGTGGCAACGTTCAAGGAACCTTGCATCTCCTCACGGAATTCTTCATTCCCATTCTCGATTCCATCGATGTGTTGGTCTATTTCCTCAAACTTTTCTTGCCCTTCAACTATTGCAAGCTCCACCTTCGCGAGTCTTGCGTTCATGTCAGTCATGGTGTCTCTAGACATTGACCTCCTTCTCCTTGATTGCTTTGAACCTTCGACGTTGGTGATTTCACTTTGTGCTCCCGACATCTTCAACTTGGCTTTGATAACAACTGTCACGAACTTAGACTTCTTACCAATAAACTGTGCGATACTTGAGTATTATTCTACTACAACAAGTCAGCTTTACTCGAAAATGCTAGGTATAAGACTAGCACAGTTAGAAAATAACTCAAGAGACTAAAGGAAAGCTTAGAGAGTGCTTATAAGAAAGCTTCTTCTTGAATATTGAATGTAGGATATTTACAAATGAGGTCTTTTAAGGCTATATATAGCCTTCCATCTTCTAAATGGATGGTTATAATCTATTTGATCTAATGACTTACATTGAATCTCTAAAATATTCTATACCATTCTACATACATCTTACAGTAATCACGACATTCTATGTAATACCCCACTCCCGCTGAACCCGAACCCGATATATACAGTGATACCCAAATCCGTGCCCCGCGAGGGTGACGTGTCACATCACTTAACACTGATCATTCACTAAACATAGGTCGGTATACTTTTTTTTTGTAAACTCTTTTCACTTATGTGTGATCACTTTTTCTTTTTGAAACATTTTGTCTA
>JAOTJB010000002.1:21935634-21946355 GCA_027123815.1 Erythroxylum minutifolium | reverse complement strand
AGTAGTAGTAGTAGTAGTAGTAGTAGTAGTAGTAGTAGTAGTAGTAGTAGTAGTAGTAGTAGTAGTAGTAATAGTAGAATATTTACACTCTGTATTACAATATTTACAAACTTTTAATAAAATACATCATATCTCATATTATTACATACAACCTAGACATACATTCCCAAAACTTCCTTGGCTATTGCGGTTGTTATTGTCCCAGTCTTCAAACCCTCCTATCTGAACCTACACGGGACAAAAACATCGTATTAAGCATAAAGCTTAGTGGGGAATAAACTAAAAAGGATATAAGCTAATAACTGTTTCTAATAGTCATCCAAACATTCATATATTCAAAAATCACATCAAATTATAAGCTGTGTTTACTTATCCATTTTCAAACTGAACCAAAATATCATGAATCTCATAACAAAACATAACATATCAGAATAGGTTATACATTTGCTTCAGTGCAAAACTCACCAATTTTAAAATATATTATTATAATATCATAACAAAACTTGTCTGTAACAAAACAGAATTTGCTGATTTCAGAATAGAGCTCAGATATTTCAGATCAAAGCTTATTATATCAAAACTGAGCATATAACAGAATACAAAACAAGTTAGTCTATTAATTCTTTATACAAAAATGGGTAATGGGACTAATACAGGAGATACTGTGATCGGTATCACAAAATAGGAGAAACTTATGTCTTAATAACAGGAGACACCAAAGTGTCAGTAACAAGAGACACTGAAGTATCAGTAACAAGAGACACCAAAAGTGTCACAGGAGCAGCTACAGACCCTTCTAGGCATGCCTATTTACCCACGACTAGGACTTAACAGTTTTAAAATAAAACAGATTCATTTTAGAATTCTCATATGAGGAACATATTGTAACATACTATTTTATTCCATTTTGTTCAACTTGATATATTCACTGATTTTCAAACAAATTAACATGTTATACAATTATAAGTATGTGCAATAATGCATCAATAGAGGTATTGAGTCATCACAAATTATGTATATTTACACAAATAGAAAGCACTTCTAACACAATCTCAACTATCAAACTCCTCGGACAACTGATGGTCCAGAATTATCATAATATTATCTTAGAAATTCCCAATTCACGAACATCCATATCCAATTCGTAATACATAAGTCTTTGGAACTCATTCATTTATGATCATACCAAGCAATTCAACATTGTAAACCATACATCCTTTACAATATCATCTCAATTAATAGTGTATAATTAAACTAACTATTACTCAATTACATCGAATAACCGGTTAAGTTCAAACACACCTTAAACAAGTCAATTTAAGTCCTATTATACCAAATAAATTAAATTAACCTTATAAAGTTCATTAATTGCATAAATCTCTTTTTTTCACCTTCGTAACCATTTCCCACAATTGTAGGATAAGTGACCTGAAACCTCCAAACAGCTGTTTTCACAGGACAGGTTTTTGGATTAGTTTTGTATGGCCATTCTGACCTGGAAATTGACGTTTTTAGACAATATGTTCTTCTAAACAAATGTTTCTCTATGTATTAAGTTTTTAAAAAATAAAGTTAATTCAATTTGGTTCATTATTCTAAGATTTATACCCAAAATACTACAGACTGTTCTTAACCATAGACAACAACCAGAACCCAACTTCAAGACATATTTGAAAACCTTTAGTGATAGAAAACAAATTCAATTCCTTCATTAAAGTTGTAAAAATATGTTTCCAGTTTAATCTAAATTTAAAATCATCCCATTTTGATGTATACACCTCAAGTTTTGGCTAATATACCAATACCTATTCAGTGAACCCACTCCTTCTAATGAGTATCCAGCATGTATTAAGTTTCTAACCACAATTCCTCATTAGTTCAGTACACATTTTATCTACTTCAGACATCAAACAATACATGTTCTATGATGATACCAAGATTAGTACTCCCTTACCTCTCTAAACTTCAAATTCAACTCTAAGAATTCAACTAAACCAAGCTTCCAAACAATCAGCACATACCTAAGTTTCATGTGCAACTTTCAGTATCAACAAAGTAATAATACGTAGAATCACAAGACCTACTTCTTAATGGAATAAATTACAAAGCTTCCTAGTGTTAACGATCCAAACTCCAGCAGAAGTTCAGAAATTGAGAGAAGATGGGAGGTTTCGATGGAGAGAAAAACAAGAATGAAGAAAGCTGGAATTACTCCAGCAGAAACATGCTTCATCACCAGCTAGGAGTCACTAGCTTAAGATGCCACTTAACACCAAGGCATGAAGCCCACTTGCCCACCATTTAAGCTACCATTTATAACACTTCAACTAGGCCTCTTTCCTCATATTATGTTGCCAAATGTCTCACATTAAATGATGTCAAATGTCAATGTATTAACTATGCCAAATGTCACAAATTCATAGGCTTAGTCATTTTAATTTCTATGTACCAACTTAACTTGTCACTTGATAATTTTCCTAATCCAAATATACAATCAAATACCTCAATTCTCTAATGGTATCAATTAATTCCAATTTACTAACTATAGTCCATCAATACCAAAATTCAAGTCATATACCTTTCATATTCAAATCATAGCACAATTTTGACTCCTATCTCATATGTACTTTCATGAACATGTATCATTTCAACTAGGGCATATTTTGAAGCCTTACAATTCTCTCCCCCTTAAAAGAATTTTATCCTCAAAATTCATACTTGATTAAAATAGTTAAGGATATTGAGCTCTCATGGTCTCTTCTGGTTCCCATGTTGCTTCTTCAAGTCTATGGTGTTGCCAGAGTACTTTCACCAAAGGTACTTGCATGTTCTTGAGTTGTCTGACTTCTCTAGATAATATAGACACAGGCCCTTCTTCATAAGACAAATCTTGTTGTACTTATCTTTTCAATATGGAAACATGAAATACGTCATGTATCTTGGCCAATTCTTCAGGAAGAGCTAATTGGTAAGCTACTGGTCTGACTCTCTTAAGAATCTCATATGGACCAATATATCGCGGTCTAAGCTTGCCTTTCTTATCAAACCGGAGTATATTCTTCCATGGTGACACTTTCAAGAACACCTTATCACCTACTTGATATTCAATATCCTTCCTTTTCAAATCAGCATAGAACTTCTGCCTATCACTGGCAGCTTTCAACCTATGTTGAATAACTTGAACTTTTTCTTCAGTATCTTTCACAATATGAGGCCCGATCATCTTGTTTTCACTTAATTCAGTCCAACGCACTGGAGTTCTACACCTTCTACCATATAGCGCTTTGTAAGGCACATGTCAATTCTAGTTTGATAACTGTTGTTGTAAGCAAACTCCATCAGAGCTAGATAATTATCCCAATTTCCTGGGAACTCTAACACACAACCCCAAAGCATATCTTCTAATATCTGGATAACCCGTTCAGATTGTCCATCTATCTAAGGATGGAAAGCAGTACTGAATTTAACTTGAGTACCTAAAACCTTTTGTAGACTTTTCCAAAATCTTGAAGTAAATCGAGGATCATGATCAGAAATAATAGATAATGGCACCCTATGCAACCTCACTGTCTCATTCACATATAGGTCGGCAAGCTTATCTTATGAATAATCAGGACGAATAGGCAGAAAGTGAGTAGACTTGGTGAACTTATAAACAATTACCGATACAGCATCATGCTTCCTTTGAGTGAGAGGAAGTCTAATGACATAATCCATGGTAATGTTATCCCATTTCCATTGAGGAATAGAAATAGGATGTAACAAACCAGATGAAACTTGGTGTTCAGCTTTAACTTGCTGACATGTCAAACATTTAGATACATAATCCACTATATCACGCTTCATACCTGACCACAGTAATGCTACTTCAGATCATGATACATCTTATTTCCACCAGGTTGCATAGTGAAAATAGTATTATAAGCCTCAAACAATAACTTCTTTTTGAGTTCATCATTAACTGGCACACACAACCGATCTTTATAATACAAATCACCATCTCCTTCCACAAAAAATTTAGGTCCTTTACCTTCTTGTGTAGTCAAAATAAGTTGTTGCAACTTATCATTGACTTTCTGAGCATCGCAAATTTCTTGCTTCAAGGTAGGGCTAGCTTTCAATTGAGCTATTAAAGCTCCTTTAGATACAAGGCCCCATTCACCATACTGTATCGACAATGCTGAAATGGTTCTCTGACTCAAGGCATCAGTCATGACATTAGCCTTACCTGGATGGTAGTCCATAATACAATCATAGTCTTTAAAGAGTTCCAACCAACTCCGTTGCCTCAAATTGAGTTCTTTCTGGGTAAGCAGATACTTTAAACTCTTATGATCTGTGAAAGTTCTACACCTTTCACCATACAAGTAGTGCCCGCCAAAATTTTAAGGCAAATACTACTGCTACAATTTCCAGATCATGTGTAGGGAAATTCTCTTCATGTGGCTTTAGTTGCCTAGAGGCATAAGCAACTACCTTTCCTTCCTGCATTAAAACACAACCCAAACCATTTTTAGATGCATCACTAAACATAACATACTCCTTACCAGGAGTAGGTTGAACCAATACAAGAGCTTTAGTAAGCCTACTTTTTAGTTGATCAAAACTATTCTGACACCTATCAGACCATTCATACTTTACTCCTTTCTGTAACAGTTTAGTTAAAGGGGATGCTATCACTGAGAACCCCTTGACAAACTGATGATAATAACCAGCCAGTCCCAGAAAGCTTCTCACCTCTGTCACATTCTATAGTGGCTTCCAGTTAATAATTGCTTCTATCTTACTACTATCAACTCTAATCCCTTGAGATGAGACAACATGTCCTAGAAAAGATAGCTCTAGAAGCCAAAAATCATACTTTTTCAGCTTAGCATACAACTATTTTTCCCGCAGAGTCTGTAACACAATTCGGAGATGCTTAGTATGGTCATGTTGATTTTTAGAATAGACCAGGATATCATTTATAAACACTACAACAAACTGATCTAAATAAGGCTTGAATACTCTATTCATCATATCCGTAAATGCTACTGGGGCATTAGTTAACCTGAATGGCATTACCAGGAATTTATAATGTCTATAACAGATCCTAAATACAGTCTTTGGTACATCCACATCCTTTACTCTAAGTTGATAATATCTCGATCGTAGATCTATCTTTGAGAACACTCCTTCATTTTTCAACTAGTCAAATAGTCTTCAATCCTTCGCAATGGATACTTCCTCTTCACTGTGACTTTATTTAATTGCCTGTAATCAATGCACATCCATAATGTACCATCCTTTTTCTTAAAAAACAAGACCAGTGCTCCCCATGGTGAGACACTAGGTTGAATGAACCCTTTACTTAGAAGTTCTTGTAACTGCACCTTCAACTCCTTCATTTCAGTAGGATCCATTCTGTATGATGTTCTAGATATAGGAGCAGTGCTAGGCATGACTTTTATAGACAACTCCACTTCCCTTTTCGGAGGGAGTCCAAGTAATTCCTCAGGAAATACATCCGAAAATTCACTCACCACTGGAATATCTTGCAGTTTACCAGCCTCCTCCTTCGAATCAAACACAAAAGCTAGATAAGCTTCACACCCCTTCCTGAGGAGCTTTCGAGCTTACATAATATATAACACATTAACTAAAGAACTAGTACAGATGCCATGCAATACTATTTTAACCTGATTAGGCTTCCTAAGCACAACTATCTTAGCATTACAATCAACCACCACCTGATGCTTGGACAACCAATCCATACCTAAAATCAAATGCAGTTCGTAAAAAGGAAATCTAATCAGATATGCTACATATTCATTTCCTTGGACCATAATAAGACAATTTCTAAACACCTGATTAACTAACACACTGAAGTAAATCACACGTTAGTATAGAAAATATGTTCAATATAAGATATACACAAGAAGGGGGGGTTGAATTGTGTATCCTTTTTGCGAATACAAATTCTTTATATTTCTGATAAGAACTTCTCTAACTTGTTAAAAGACTATCACAAAAATTGTTATGAGATAAATTGCAATTAACTTCTATATACTTGTTTAAAAAACAAAATATACTAAGTTAAGATATAGAGAGGATAGACACTGCAATTTTATACTAGTTCACCCCAAATCGTGGGCTATGTCTAGTCCTCAAAATTTGTCTGAGTATTCACTATACTTCAACAAATGTAAAACTATTCATTTTTTCTTCTCGAACCTCTTTAGGTCTCGTACACCAAGTATTCTTTTTTAGCTATCTTAGCCTCTCCAAGCTCTTAGCCTTTTTCTTTCTCTAACTAGAAAGATATCTTGAGCTATTTTTATAGTAGTTTAGCTCTACAATATCACATTATAGAATTTTTAAGTATACACTTGAACGCTCAAAAGTTGTAGAATCAAGGATTTCACAAAATGTTGTTTAGTCTTCGACTACGACCAATATTTATGGTCTAAGTCTCCAACCGCTTCTTTGAATCTTGATAACTGCTTATTGTTTCTTAAAAACTGCTTCTTGGTTCTTGAAAATTGCTTATTGATTATTGAAAACTGCTATTTAGTTGAGTTCTGTAACCAACTCTAACTAACTGATCGGCGTACTTGTGTATCTTCTTCTTCGTATCGGCTTTGTTTTCTTCTGTCTTTTACTTCTTCTGTCTTTTGTTTCTTCTGTGTTTCGCTTCTTCTATGTTTTGACTTCTTCTGTGTTTCGCTTCTTCTGTTTTTTGACTTCTTCTGTGTTTCACTTCTTCTATGTTTCGACTTCTTTTTTGTTTTGCTTCTTCTGTGTTTTGACTTCTTTTGTGTTTCGCTTCTTCTGTGTTTCTACTTCTTCTGTGTTTCGCTTCTTCTGTGTTTCGACTTCTTCTATGTTTTGCTTCTTCTATGTTTCGACTTCTTATGTGTTTTGCTTCTTCTGTGTTTCGCTTCTTTTGTGTTTTGACTTCTTCTATGTTTCGACTTCTTCCATGCTTCACTTCTTTTGTCTTTCGACTTCTCCTGTCTTTTGTTTCTTCTGCACACTTAACGCATTCATCAAACTAGTTGATTTATTTCAAACATTATTATTATTTGATTGTCATCAAATTTAATTATCGTAAAGTCTTCCTAACTTAACAATCTTCCCCTTTTTGATGATAACAAACAATCATAATATAGAAGAATAAAAGTGAACGAACTATTTTTATTCAGATAATGAATAATGAACTGAAACAAAATAAACAAACAAAATACACATATACTATCTTCTGCTTTCTTCTTCTTCTGCTTCTTTTCCTTCTGTTTTTCTATTTCTTCTCCCTTTTATATTTTTCTTCTTTCCTTCTTTCATCTTCATTTTTCTTTTCTCACCCTATTTGTTATTAATCAAAAAGGTTTACCTTTTCAGATGCTGCATGATTTCAGAAAACATTCTGTGCATGTTAGTCCTGATTAACTTGAGGTCTTCTTTTACTGTCACCTGAAGATAAGCTACTTCCTCATGTAGATCACCAATGGAGTCCCTCAAATCATCAACGTTCGAATGAATTTCTTCAATCTCCTTCACTAAGGCTTCCTGACTCCACTATTGGGACTGACTAACTTCTTCCATCTCAATTGTAGGAACTCGTTGAGGTTCACTTGGTGGATAGAAGTTTAGTTCATCATATGTTTCTGAAACTTCAACATCCAATTCAATGATTTTCAAAACAGGAGGTTTGAAAAATTGCTTTCCATCAGGGAGATCAATGTCATTAGGCTTTGGTAGTTTTGGTATTGGTTTGCCAAGAAGGTGAAGGACATCTTTTATTGGTGGTATAGAACTCAAAGGTTTAAAATGGATTAGTAGGTTCACAAAGGTTTCTAAGTTGAAATTGATACCTCCGACCATGATAGTTCTGAACCGTTCTTTAGTCACCCTTTCAATTACTTGAGAGGTTGCATCTGTGGAAAAGCGTCCACAATTACTTCCTGATGCCTTTGAAATGTGGTCTGAAATATAGATGCCTCTTGATTGTACAACTTCACATGCATCATCTATGCTTCTCACTGCTTCTTGTATTTTCTCATCTGTAAGATAATCTATTCTTCCTTCAGGGTACATCTTCTGTTTCCCTTTTTCCACATTGCGTACAATGCTTACAGCTCTGGGTTGAACATTAGGTACAATCTTGATCAGTATTCTACCTATAGCTAGGTAGATGGTATATCTTGTCATCTTCAAGGGATATGGTTCTGATTTTTCATCTTTTAGAATCCCATATAATTTTCTCTCTTCATTATTCAGAAGATGTATAGATCGATTATTGACCAAGATAGTTTCAACTTGTACCTTGATTATCTTCTGCACAGGTTCTCTTATAATGATTGAGCTTCTGCTTTTTGCTGGTATAATTTCTTCTGTCACCTTCATTTTCAAGTCCTCTCTTCTGATAGGACTAAGAGAGTCAACTAATTTATCCTTCTGATTACCATCAGTTGAGGTATTCTCTTTGTGATTAGTCTTCAACTTCTTATTTGCTTCTACCAGTCTAGGAGGTTGTTGTTGTTGAGGTCTCTTCTTCTCAAACTCCAACTTCCTCTTAATCTTGGTCTCTTTTGACGATTTTGGTTGCTGTTGTTGCAAGATTGAAACTAAAGACCTAGTTGCCTTAGGTGCTTTTCCTTCCTTCTCAGAATCTTCACTAGGAATTAATTCTTTTCCTCTCTTCTACTCTTTTTGTTAGAGAGTAAGTAACCTTGGTGATCTTCTGGATTTCTTGATTTGCTCAACAACAAGTGTCTCTCCTTTTCTTTTCAATGACACTTGTTTTTCAGGTAGATGCACCTACCTTCCTTCTTTTTGTAAAATTGTCTTATTTTAAACTTCTACCTCATGCGATTTATTTCTCTTTTCTTCTAAAGGCATTCTTCCTGAAGATTCAGGCATCTTCCTCTCTATGGGAGTAACATTTCCACTTTGTCTTACTATGCGCTCCCCCTTAATCCTTGCCTTTTCCATAAAAATTGTTTCCTCCTCTTCTTGAGTTTTCAACCCCATTCTACTTATAGTAGACGTATTTATAATGCTTTTGATATTCATCTTCACCTTGTTTCCTCTATACAAAAGAATTCCAGAGTCTCTAAAGACTCTTGTTAACATCATGCCATAAGGTAAGGCATTGGAATCCCTCTTCTTCTTTATCATATACCAAAAAATTAGGTGTGGAAGATTGATTGGCTGATGGTCAAGAAAATAGAACAAACATTGTTCATCTATGTTTGTTACAACATTCTTTGATTAGGTTCTTGGTAGAATGCATTGAAAGAGTATTGTATGTAGAACCCTAGCCTTCGAAACAAGATTTGCCACCTTCTTGTCCTTCAGGTCACTACATCCATATAATTGTCTATTGACTTATGCCTTCTCTACAAGGCTTTAAGTCATCCATTTAGTGTTATGAGATACTTCTTCTCCAACACAAAGACATCCACTAACCTTCTTGATTAGTTCCAATGTCACAATAACTGACAATCTATCCACCATTGATACAACAGTATCATCTACTACTTTCATATTCGTCTAAAACTCATAAACTTCATTAAGATAAACTGCTTCACGAGCCTGAAAGAAGTTTTTCCATCCAGCTGCCTCGACTTCTGCTTCAATGTTCATCTGATTCTTCTTCAGAGAGTTGAAATCAACGAGTTTTCCATAAATCATAGCTTGATCCATTGTCTTTTTTTTGGACAGTAGGAACTTTCTCAAGGTAATAAGATTGGTTTTTTGAAGATGAGAATGTAATCGAAAGGGCTTGAAATCAGGAATAATGAACAATTTTTATTTGAGAGCTTTGCAAACGTCGATTTCAGAGGTATTCAAGAGTATTCTTAAGTCGGTGATGTTTTGAACCTTTTGAGAGGATATCTCTTATATACTACCATCTCAAAAGTTACCGTCCGTAACTTACAGTTACTGTACTATTTAGAACTTAAGTCTTTTTATCTTCCTTTTGTAACTTCCTCTGGGTTATGACGTGTCAGATGATTTATCACTCAACACTACCATATTCAAATTTTGTCTGATTTCTTTGAATCTTTCTTCATTTAAGGGCTTAGTGAATATGTCTGCCCATTGATGATTCGTCTCAACAAACTATAAAATGACAATTCCCTTCTGTACATAGTCTCACAGAAAATGATGCCTTACTTTGATATGTTTTACCCTTGAGTGTTGAATTGGATTCTTTGATAGGTTGATAGCACTTGTGTTGTCACAGAAGATTGGGATTTGTTCTTCTTGTATTGAGTAATCTTCTAACTGATACTTAATCCATAATGTCTGTGAACAACAGCTTGCAGCTGACATGTATTCAACTTCTACAGTAGATAGAGCAATTGAGCTTTGCCTCTTAATAGACCATGAAACTAGATTATGGCCATGAAAGTGACATCCTCTACTTATACTCTTCCTATCAATCATGTCTCCATCGTAATCAGCATCACAGTAGCTAATTAACCTAAAATCTTTACCTTTCTCATACACTAAGCAAAGATCAGTAGTACTTGATTTAAAATGATGGAATGAAGAAGGTGAAGTGGAGAGGAGAAAAGATGAAGTTAAACTCTCAAATTTTTGTGCATCTACCCTCTCCATATGCCTTTTCAAGAATGTTCTAGTTTTAGACACATGTTTCAATCTCATTGGTCCATATGTCATAATCCTATTGGACCATGTGTTACAATCCCGTTGGACCACATGTTACAATT
>JAOTJB010000002.1:21919329-21929793 GCA_027123815.1 Erythroxylum minutifolium | reverse complement strand
TATTATATTAATTTTCAACTTTGTCATTTATTATCAAACAGAAACCCAGAAAAACAAATTTTAAGATTGATAATATAAATGGTTCAAAAATACATCAACTATAAGTGTTACTTACCAACGGTAAGCAGTTTGTAGAGATTTAAGGCATACATTAACAACATTTTCTTTGTCCAATAATCAAGTAAAAAAACAAGAAGACAGTATGTGGGAATGACTAAAAATGGCTACATGATTTATTGAAAGGATAAGAGGCTTAAGGCCAAATAAAATGATATAGAGAAGACCCAACAATAGTAGTAACAGCACCACCACTACCGATTCAAAGGTCGAAGGAAGCATCAATGAGAGGTCAAAGAAGAAGGGGGTTTGTTCGGGTTTGTAAGGAGACTCAGTTGGGAGAAAATTACAAGAGCTGAATTGTTCGGAATTTATTATGGACTGCTTTTGGCTTGGGATCGAGGCTTCCAAAATGTGTTTATTGAATTAGACTCTCTTTTAGCCGTTAATAAAGTGAATGATGACCTTTAGCCTACAGATCAATTCTATCAAATTATTTGTGCTTTTAAGGAACTGTTTAGCCGACCTTGGCAGTGTCATATTGTGCATACTTATCACGAAGCAAATATGTGCACTGACTACTTGACTTCTTGGGTCTACGGAGGCAGTTTTGATGTTACTCACCTTGATAATCCCTCTGGACAACTCCACCATTTTCTTCAGGAGGATTTCATGGGTGTTGCTCGGCCTAAGGATATCCCTGTTTGCACCTAGCATTATTTGATTGCTCCCTTGTACCAAAAAAAGAAGGGGTTGGAGAGGAAACAATAATAATGTACAGGTTCGAAGCTTGCAATCATTCTTAATTGTAGTAGAGAGTCAAGATTGACATGATTGATTTTCAGTTACGCTGTAGCAAAAATGGCTGAAGAGTGGAGAAGAAGAGGGTTGTTATTTCTAATCTAAAATGACATCATTTTATTCTAGCCAAAATGACTTCATTTCAATACAAACATAAGACACCAATAATATTTTTGTGAAACATCGTTTTTGACTTCATTTCAATAAAAACATAATACACCAATAATATTTTATAGAATGATGTCGTTTTGGCTAGCATAAAATGATGTTTTATGTAGAAGTAAGGAGATGGTTCGACTCGACTTGAAGTTAAGAAAAAAAAGCCTAAACTTAACTTGATACCCAGTCAAATCATATCGGACTCATTGATTTCAGGTTGGACTAGACTGACTCCGAACAAAATTAACAAGCCTTTAATACCTGGAGTTAACGGTAGGGGTGGACACGGTTCGGTTAGGTCAGTTTTCAGCTATTTTTGAGACCGAACCGAGTAATCGATTTTATGACAAAAGAAAACCGAACCGAAATGAATGTCAGATGAAACCGAATTTTCAATTTGCCTTGCGGTTCGGTTCGGTTCGGTTACTTCAATCAATTTGGGCCCTAATCTTAGGCCATAAATTTTGGGCCAATTTTAAAACATGTCCAACGTTTTTATTTCATTTTAGGACCTATTGGGTGATTGTCATATATGTAAAGTTGCAAACTTACCTTATATACCTAGAGTTAGAAGTATAAAAAAATACAAACTTTTTTTATTTTTATTTGATCGGTTTGGTTCGGGTTGGTTTGGTAAAAATTTTTGCCTATACCGCACTCAAACCAATATAGTTAATTTTTCAATATTCAAAACCGAACCGACCATCCATCACTCTCCACACCAACCCGTTTCGCTCGGTTTCTTCAGTTTTGTAGGTCGGTTCGATTTTTTGGGAGCCGATGTCCTTGAAACTTTGCTGTTTTGAAAATCTTTAAACGACGTTGTTTTCTTAAAGAATCAAAGCGACATAGTTTTGATTGATGGGTTAAAAGCTAAATGTGCATCTGCTGCCGCCTTCTCTCTCACCCAGACTCCCTTCGCATGCGTGTCTCTGTCGCCTAAACCCATACGCTACTGTTATCCGTCCGCCGCTGGCCGTTTCTCTTCCCTGCATCTCTTCTCAGTCGCCTCCAGGTTATCATCCTTTCTGACTATCTAAAAGATCTGGTAGAGGTGCATGCAATGGCACCGAGTTTGTGTACAGAGTTGAATAATTAGAATTTGAGGTTTCTGCATTTTTTGTTCACATTGGTGTTTTTGCATTTTGTGTGCTTTGTGGTTATGCAATTCACGTTATCCATATTTGGAATAGGCAAATGTTATGTTTTTAGACCAATAAACCTGGAATCATCGACTTTACATCACTAGAATATAGATTTGAATAACCAACTGGATGTTTCAGGACACTCCATGAGCTGTATAAGGGATCTAATTTGTTTCTGTAAATTGTCCTGGTGACCAGTGCATAATGCAGCTGTTTGTTTTGTTCAGATCAAAGTATATCCTGAAAACAAACAGTTTCAATGACAGTTTCCCAAATGCCTTGCACTGCATTTACATGTGCACTAATCAACTGAAATTTTGGATTCTGATCATTTTGTTTTTTTTTTTAAAGAATAAGTTAAAGCTTTCTACTTTCGGAATGAGGGATTGCTTTGTCAGTTGATAACAGCTTACTTCATATGTAAACTTACCTGCCATAATATGGGATTCATGTGACCTGACATGGCTTATTTCTATTAGTTGTTCACTGCCCAATAAATGTTAGGTCCACAAAAGAGGTTAGTTTTGGATGGTTACGTGAGGTTGGATCATCAAGGACTTGTATGCCAGTAATGATATTTCTTCTGATATTTCTTCTGATATTTCTGTCAAAGTTGTTATGTAATGGCTGGCAAGCATATGCATCACAGGTTTCAAGTAGGCCCACTCTAGCTTCCCTGGTAAGCGTAACCCCAAAAAGGAACAGATAGACTTAGAATCATGGGCTTGGGATGCTTGATATGATGACTTTCTGGTTAATGGGAGGAACAACTATACAATGCACAAACTATACAATGTTTGAGTTCTGTAACAATAATGCCTTTTCTTTATACCTCTCTTTTATGCTTCTGCCTAATGCATTTCTTTTTAACTTGATGAAGGCCCTTAATGCCTCTCTTTTATGCCTGTCTTGTAGGTTTTGTGAGTGCTCAAGGTTTGTTAGCTTAGATTGGTTATCTTCAACTTAATGCCTTCTATTTTCGATTATTATGTATAATCTTGAGGGTAGGATTATTAATTGAAACTGCAGAGAAATTTGTGGAGCCTTATCCTCTTTATTATCTCATCTTTAGCTTTCTTATTTCATATGTTATTTCATCTTTGAATTTTCTTTTCTTGGTGAGTTTTGAGTTTAGATGTTTGATATATTCAGGCATAGCAAAGTGGCTATGTATTATGCAATTTAGTATGGAATTGATGTATTAGATATGTTGTTTTTTTGGGAGTCTTTATGGATTTTTATTATGAAATGGAGTTTATTGTATTATTACATTTAACTCTCGTTTAGTTTTCTTCTTAGGATGATTTATTTACAACTACAATTATTGACTGCTGACCTTTAAAATTTGTAGTTACCTTCCAAGATTTTGTTATGGGATAGTGTTGATCTTCAATAAGTTACTGCTTTTCTATGTTTATATAGTTCGGGCAACCAGGCTTTTCCATAAACTCCTGTTGAGTTGGGATACATCCAAACCTTTGTGCCATTATTTTACATGTTCTTAGTTGATCACCTGCTTTTGTTAAAAGATGTCAACATTCACTATAATCATGTTACCGTAAATTAGAATGGCATATTTGATAGGACAACCAAATTGATGCAATTACATAATTTGATAAATCAACCAACACTACCATTAGAAACCATATAGTTCAGCTAATTGTCATGCACTAAATTACTTGCACAAGTTCACTATTATATTTAGGAGCTTGTAAAATGGGCCTATAAAAATGTGAATCTCTGTGGCTGTCTATATCCAACGAAATGCTAGGATTGTTTTCTCTTAATCATAACATCACTCAGATCCCTGCATTGCTTGTTCCTATAATTTCCTTGCTTGATCTCATAATGATTGTCACTAGCTTATTGTTTTTCTTGTTGCTTTTAGGCCACAAAGCTTCACACTTTTTTTTAACTTCATAAGTTATGCAATCCAAATGTGCGACAAAATCTCCCAACAACATAGTTGCAGAGTCCATGTAATTTTGGGAAAGTTTACAACTTTGACAGGTTGTTGCTACTATTTAGTCTCAAACCCTTTTAGTTGTTTTTGAGGAACAATGGTGTTCACGTTGAGCACTTAACCTTTAATTTGTGTTGTACGAGTTTAAGATAAGTTGTTGCCTTGTTGATTGGTGAATTTCATTGAGAATTTGGTGTAGGGATTGTGTTCCACTTATTTCATATCCTTTTTGTGCGGTATTTTTTTTTTAAGTTTAAGGACAGAAAATTGATTTGAATTCTTAGGTGAGCAATTATGGCGGAACTTAGTTTGGGAATTCTTGTGGATATCTTGGATGAGGAGTGGATGAGAGACACTTTGCCTGATGATGGTATAAGCCCTTTTGCGTATTGTAGTTATTTCGACATTATAATGTTTTGTTGCCTTGTTTAGTTTTCAAGTTTTAATCTTCCCTTCATTTCTTTATTTGTCAATTTCCTTAAAAACTCTTCTTTTGGTGTAGACCTTCCGTTGCCACCTGTGCTAGTTGTTAGAAATGATGATGCTGAAGATTCAAGTATGTGTATCTAACCTATTTCATTTTAGTGCATGGATAATTTTTCTCTTCAGTGATTATACTATTGTCAATATGTTTATTCTTTGTTTGATCATACTATCTCAAATAGCAATCAGAATTAATGTTTAATTGTACACATCCATTTTTATGTTTCATGTGCTATTTCATGTCGACATTAAGGGTTGTTAAATGTTTATGGGAAGTTTAATGGAGTGAAATGATTGGGAGGGTCCTCTATTTAATAGGTGAAAAATGTTGTACGAATTACTTCATTCTCCTTGTGTGGTTAAGATAGAATTCCTACTCCACAAAAAACATATTCTTGTAAAAAAGGCAAATATGGGAAAGTGGATGTTGAATTAGCTGGAATAGAGGCTTTAGTGGATGAGTATTTCCAAGCACACATCTTAAGTGGTTATTTCCCTCTCCCAGTTCCCCATTCCTCAATTCTTGAGTGGTTATTCCCCACTCCATTACCCTAATTTTTTGCAGGTAGTTTTCCTTAACATCAGTATAAATGCTTTTAGGCCAGGTAGAGTAGGTTAAACTTCATTCTAAACTATTGTATGGAGTCTAGTCCTCTCCATATGGACTGTTTTCTTTATCAATACAAATATCCACTTCATTTTCCCTATTTTTCTACTTTTACCAATTTTGGTATCAAAGCCAAAAAGATCCAAAATGGTTAACACTCGCCACTCGACATACCAAAATCCTTTCCAACACACCTCCACCAATCAACCCAACAATCAAGCCTCACCTTTTAACCAATCCAACAGCCTAAATAACCCCTTAAACATAGATTCAATCTTACAACAACTTGCAACAATTACATCTAGACTTGAAGTTGTAGATTCCCTAGTGTCAAAAGTGGCAGCCATAAAGGCTTAACAAATGGGTGTCCAACAATCAGATTCTAGAGGAAAGGCTAAGTAAATTCCAATTGGACCTCGCGAACCTAGGAGATCAAATTGGTCCGAGGCTAATGAAGACGATGTTGAAAGTACCTGGTGGCATTGTAATATCATCTAATGCCTGCACACAAAGATGGAGGGAGATGCATTAGATTTGTTCACTTGGATCAACAACGAGCGCATTCTTTTGTATTGGGATGAACTTTTGAAGGCTCTGTGGGAAATTACTGACCCATTGAATTTTAAAACCCAGATGAATTTCTCTGTGGCATTTGACAAACAAGTTTTATACACAAGTATCGATATGAATTTGCCAGACGATCTGCTCGTGTCTCTAACTATTCAAAACACTGCCCCTTAGGCATGTTTTTGAATGGATTGCGTGAGGACCTTTATGTTGATGTGCGGTGTAGATTCATAAACCATAAACAGTTTATAGGGTTATGAGTTTTGCCTTAGAATTTGAGACCAAACTAAATTTCACTCGTGGGCCAAGAGGAGCTAGCGGACCTAGTAACATTTGACCCAATCCCGACACAACTCCCCATTGAGCTCTACTCTCTCGTGATTAGATGAATCCATTGTCAACTGATGCACGAAGCGTTAACCCAATTCTATCAATCACAAACCCAACTTGCAATTGGGATGTCGAGAAGTAGAATCGCCTTACCAAAGGATTGTGCTTCCAATGCAATGAAAAGTTTTCACTGGGTCACCATTGCAAGCAATCAGCAATCTCCCTCATGAAGCTAATAGATGGAGCAGAAGCCATGGAGGAACCAACTATTGTAGCCAACAAAGGAGACGATGCAACAGATTTTGCTAAAATATCGCTACATGCGATCTTGAGCAAGCCCAACAACACCATCATGAAACTGAAGGAGACTTTGTACGACAGCCAAGTTCTATTATTGGTAGACAGTGGGTAAACACACTTCATTGTGTCAACTCTGGTGGAAAAATTAGGAATTCCCATGGAGAAGACAACTCCTTTTGGTGTCCAGATAGGGAACAAGAAATTATACAATGTGCCGCAATTTGTCTAAGAGTATCTGTAAAACTTCCATAATTGCAGATTATTCAAGATTTTTACCCATTCAAGATTGGGCTGTTGACTTAGTTTTGGGGATAAAATGGCTTGTGTCACTTTACACCATGCAAACAAATTGGAATAAGACGTTTATGATATGCCATCTAGATGGAAATGCTATAAACTCTGGGGTGTTACATCAGCTACAAAAGTTGTAGCCTTGTTTCAAGCCTTCTCCTAGTTTGTTGATACCCATGGTAACGTTCCACCTTCAACTTTAAATCCATTGTTGACCCAGTTTGAAGCAATATCTGGCCTCCCACCTTTTTGTTCCCATACCCATGCCATTTTGTTGCTACTCAACTCTATGCCTCCCAATATACACCCTTACCAATACCCCTACGACCAAAATACCAAGATTGAAAATAGGTTGAAGAGCTCCTTATTGTAGGTTTTATTAAACCAAGCTCTAGTCCTTTTGCAAGCCTGGTTATAATAGTGCAGAAGAAAGAACAAACCTGGAAGTTTTGTGACAACTATAAGGCCCTTATTCAAATAACTAGACCTGACAAGTATCTTATCCCTAACATTGATGAGTTGCTAGACGAACTCCATGGTGCCATAGTCTTCTCTAAAATTGATCTTCACTGAGGATATCATCAAAGTTGAGTCTATCCTCCAAAAATCTATAATACTGCTTCTCGGATACATTCAGGCCATTATAAATTTGTAGTAATGCCTTTTGGTCTTTACTATCGCCCCCTCAACCTTCCAATCTACCATGAATGATCTGTTTTGTCCCTACCTCTGCAAATTTGTTCTAGTCGTTTGCAATGACATTTTGATATATAGCACAAATATGGAGTAGCATATCTCCCATCTCAAGTTGACTCTTGATTTACTACAAACTCATTCCTAGTATGCCAATGCAAATAAGTGCCTATTTGGGAAACCCCAAATTCAAGTTTTGGGTCACATGGTTAGCAAGGAAGGAGTTGGTGGATCCTAAAAAAGTACAGCTGTCCAAGAATGGCCCATACCAAGGAATATTAAGGAATTGAGAAGCTTTTTGGTCTCATAGGTTATTACGGTAGGTTTGTTTAAAATTAAGACAAGATTGCATGACTGCTAATAGATTTAACAAAGAAAAATGCTTTTTATTGGTCTGAAATTGCGAATTCAGCTTTCCAAAAGCTCAAAGAAGCATTAACTTTAGTTCCAAATCTAAGGTTAACTGATTTCAGTAAGCCATTCATTGTGGAGTGTGATGCATCAACAGAAGGTGTGGATGTTGTCCTTATACAATCAGAACATCCTTTGGCATACTTTAGTAAGGGTTTCTCATTATCTAATCAATATATATCTGCTTATGATAGAGAGTCATTACCTTTGCTCTTAGCTTTGCAAAAATGGAAGCACCATCTATTGGGCAAACCTATTTTGGGAGAATTGACCACTGCGGCCTTAAACAGATTAAGAGTGCGTTTGGTTCAGCTTTTGGTAGGTACAAAAGCACTTTTTTCTACCGCAAAAGCTATTTTAAGGAAAAAAAATGAGTATTTGGCTGTAAACTTTAAAAACACTTTTGGAGTAGAAATAGCTTTTTTAAAAGATAAAATATAACTTTTTTAAAAGCTTAAATTTGGAGCTTTTTAAAAAAGCCCAAAATTTTAGCTTTTTCAAGAAGCCAAATTTGCGTCACTTTCATATATATCAAAATTTTCTGTTTCTTTGGTTTCGTTCTCTTCATAAAAATTTATCTTCTCCGCAGCAAGAACTCATCTTTTCAACTCACTGGTTAGTTTTTTTGTCTGGTATGCTTTTTCTAGGATTTGTCCAATGCTTCTTGTTATCTTCTTGTTATTTTCCCTCATCTGCGTTGAAATGTCTACGTTCAACGCAGACGACTATGTTTCTCTTTTCAGTTTTAAATGTCGAATGCTTTGATCCATTTGTATTCGTCTTTGGGTGACTTTGGAGTTGCTTTAAAGGTGTTTAATAAAATGGCTGAGAGATAGACTTGGTTGCTTAGAACTCGTTGATTTGTGTTTCTAGTCAGTGCAAATGTTTAATGAGGTGTTGGGTTTATTTCGTGCAACACACTGATATTTACTTGGCCAACACACTGATAGATATTTAGTTGCAGCAAAGGAACTTTTTGATCAGATAAGTGAAAAGAATGTCATTTTTTGGAGCTCTATGATCACAGGTTATGCTCAAGCAAATCAGTTTTCTGATACAGTAAACCTTTTTCAAGATATGATGAAGACTGATGTGAAGCCACATGAGATTACACTAACCAGTGTGCTTTCTGACTATGGTCATTTGGGTATATGCAATTTTGCACAAACAGTTCATGATGACATTAACAAGCATGAGATAAGAGTAGATATGCATCTGGTGAATGTTTTAATACATATGTATTGTAATTGTGGAGCTAGTGAGAAAGCATTAGAGATCTTCCATGATATGAAAGAGAAGGATAATGTTTCTTGGACATCAATCATCACTGGCATTGCTTTAAATGGTTTTGCAAGTCATGCCCTTGAGATTTTCTTAGAAATGTTGAGAGATGGTGTTCATCCAACTTACGGAAGCTCTGTGGGGCTTTTACTAGCTTGTACCCGTAGTGGGATGGTAGATCAAGCGTTAGAATATTTTGGAAGTATTTGTTTTTGATATATTTTAATATTTAATTTTGATATTAGTTTTATTTCCTAAAAAAAATGAGACATCTCTTTAAATAATTTTCTACAAGATGGAAGTGAATTTGTCAAACAATTGTAAAGTAAATATAAACTCATTGTTTAATATACTTTGAATATTATTTATATGCATAAATAATTTTTATTACAAAATAAAGTATAATTGAAATTAATAAAAGTGCTTTTTATTTTTATGTTGCCAAACAATCTACTATGTGAAACTCTTTCAAACAAGCTATTTTTTTAATTGACAGCCAAACAGTCAACTGGCCTCTCAGAAAAGCTCTTCTAAAAAAAGCTCTACTGAAAAAAGCTCTAATGACAAAAGCTCTACTGATATAAGCCCATCCAAATAGGCACTAAGTCTAGTTCTATTCTAGATGTGTTGGTGCTTTTGGTTGTCTTTTGCGTTGTTGTTATTGGTTGGGTATTTTGTATCTCGTTTCTGTTTGAGGTATATGTTGGGTGTGGTTTTTACTTGTTAGAAGGAGTAAGCGCTGTTGTGTTAGCTGTGTATTGTCGAATTCATTCATGTTTAGGGAAAAATTATTATGCTTTCGTATTATTTGCTTTTTTTGTTCAGGTATTTTCCCTAACAATTGGTATCATAGCATTTGGTTTTCTCTCAAGTTTGTTGTGCTTGATTGAAGTATGGAGGAAAATTATGGTAAGATGATTAGTTTGAATGGAACTAATTACCATAAGTGAAGAGGATAGATGAAGGATCGACTTTTTGTGAAAAAGTTGCATTTGCCAGTATTCGCTACTGCGAAACCTGAGGCAAAATCTGATGAAGATTAGGCATTAAGCACGAGATGGTTTGTGGCTTTATTCGACATTGGGTAGATGACAACATCTTAAATCATATCTCCAATGATACCTAGGCCAAAACTGAAGTAAATCACACGTTAGTATAGACTTTACGTACAAGAAAATCGATACACTAGAAGGGGGGTTGAATGGTATATCCTTTTTGTGAATATAAATTCTTGCTAAGAGCTTCTCTTTCTTGTTAAAAAGATATCACAAGATTTATATGAAAATTATTACGTAGTTGAATCGCAAATAACTTCTATATAATTGTTTAACAACAAAATAAACTGAAGTAAAGGATAGAGGATAGACACTGCGATT
>JAOTJB010000002.1:21892627-21904210 GCA_027123815.1 Erythroxylum minutifolium | reverse complement strand
AAGCTTGAGTCCGTGTGCTGTTCCTATCTTGTTGGTGCCAAAGAAGAATGGAACGTGGAGGATGTGCGTGGATTGCATAGTTATGAACAAAATCACTGTAAAGTATAGAAATCCCATTCCTAGGTTAGACGACATGTTAGATGAATTGCATGGTGCGTGCAAGTTCACAAAAATTGATCTGAAAAGTGGTTATCATCAAATTCGAATGCAACTAGGGATGAATGGAAAACTGCTTTTAAAACTAAGTATAGGTTGTTTGAGTAGTTAGTGATGCCTTTTGGCTTAACTAACGCACCTAGCACCTTTATGAGGTTAATGAATTATGTTTTGCGTAAATTTCTAGGCAAATTTGTAGTTGTTTACTTTGATGCTATTCTTGTGTATAGCACTACATTGGATGAGCATGTCATGCATATGAGATATGTTCTTGATGTGTTGAGAAAGGAGAAGTTGTATGCAGATCTTAAGAAGTGTACGTTTTGCATTGATAAGTTGAATTTCTTAAGATTGTGGTCAGTTCGAAGGGAGTTGAAGTGGATAGTGAGAATGTGAAGGCTATTCAAGAATGACCGATGCCTAAGAGTGTGACCGAGGTGAGGAGTTTGCATGAGCTGTTTGTGAATGAGGCTCATAATGGTGGGTTAATGGGGCATTTTGGGGTTGCCAAGACATTAGACATCTTGCATGAACATCTTCATTGGTCATGTATACGTAAGGATATAGAGCGTGTGTGTAAGTGATGCATTACTTGTAGACAGGACACGTCCACTTCTAAACCTCATGGATTATATACCTTTTGCCTTTACCTACTAATCATTGGATAGATATATCTATGGAAAAGAGGGGGTTTGATAGCATCTTTATTGTTGTGGACAGATTTAGTAAAATGGCGCATTTCATTGCATGTCATAAGACTGATGATGTCATGTATGTTGCTGATTTGTTCTTTAAAGATGTTGTCTGATTGCATGGTATTCCTAGGTCTATTGTTTCAGATAGAGATGCTAAGTTTTCGAGTCATTTTTGGCGTGTATTGTGGGGAAAGTTAGGGACTACACTATTATATTCTACTACTTGCTACCCACAGACTGATGGACAAACTGAAGTTGTGAATAGAACCTTGGGGACTTTGTTGCGTACTATTGTAGGGATAAATTTGAAAACTTGGGGTAATTGCTTGCTATTCATTAAGTTTCCATATAATAGATGTGTGCACTATACCACAAGGTTCTCGCCTTTTAAGATTGTTTATGGGTTTAATCCTTTGACTGTTTTGGATTTGGATCCTTTACCTCTGCATGAGTTATCTAGTACAGATGGGAAGAGGAAGGCCGAAATAGTGAAGGAGATTCATAAGAAGGCACGACAACATATTGAGGAAAGAAACAAGGTCTATGCCTATCAAACCAATAAAGGACAGAATTTAGTGACTTTCGAATCTAGAGATTGGGTTTGGGGGTGCACCTTAGGAAGGAGTGTTTTCTTACTCATAGGAAATCCAACCTGGACCTGCAGGGTGATGGTCCTTTCCAAGTCATGGAGAAAATCAAAGACAACGCTTACAAGCTCTACTTGCTAGGTAAGTATAACATGTCTGCTACCTTCAATATTGCTGACTTATCTCCTTTTGATATGGATTCAAATTCGAGGATGAATCTTCTTGAGGAGGGAGGGACTTATGTTAGTAGGAGCACGAATCACCATGGATTTGGCATGATTGACAGAGGCAAAGGAAGAGAGCTAGCTATGCCAGTTGGGCCCATGATCGGAGCTAGGGCTAAGAGACTTAAGGTGGCTCTTCATTTACATATGGGCTATCTTTTGGAGAGGATGGAATAGTCCAAGCTTATGGGAGGAGAGTTTTATGGATCCTAGCCTAAATTGATCCATCTAACTCAAATCTTTAGATCGGATACCCTTAGAACTTGAAGACTTAGACTATTAAGCCCATACATTAAACCTTTTAATTATTTTAGGTTAAGGCACATTTTTGTTTTGGGCTAACCCATGTTAAAGCCCGAGTACGTATTATTAAACCTAGGTATAAATAGGTTCATTAGGGTTATTGTAGAAGCATTAGCTAATATTTTCTGGATTGTGCTACCGACTATAGTGAGATTTATTCCTCTTGTTCTTATTTCAACACGAATCAATAATTCACTTAATTTTTCCCAAATTGTGACGTGTTTATTTGATTCAACCTTCTTGGTTTTAGTTATGATCATATAGGTTGCTCGAATCACTTATTCGTGAGTTGTAGTAGGGATTGAATCTTGCGTATCTTCTTATTTTGTTGAATTTTGAATTTTGTTCTTTGTTATCCTTCCTTATAGAAACTTCCAAACATTCACAAACCCATCAAGTTGATGCCATCATCATTAACTTCTGAGAATTGTCGAACAACCCGTCGTTGAATCACCTCTGTGAGTGCATTAGACGTGAACCCTAAAATTATGAAACTCCAAAACTATTTTAGGGTTACAACATTTCTAAGGCTTGGGAGTTTTAATATGATTTTTGGTTGGCCATAATTGCTACTTTAAAAGTAGTTTTGGGATTAATTGCATTTGCAGTTTTTCTAGTGATTGTAGTTTTTCCTTTTGTCCTTTTTTTTCTATTAAAAGGACTACAAGTTCCCTCCTTAGGTTTATGCTTATAGTAGTATATCATGTTTTCACCTAAGCATATGAAGTTATTGATCTATGAATCCTTGATCATCCTTTTAAGATTATGGTTGTGAATATCTATCTTGAGAGAGTGAATATGTTCAAATACATAAGTCAAATAATGATTTGGAAAAGCTTTAGTTTAAGGGACTTGCTCTGTCAAATTTATCTCATCATTGTAATTGCAAGTGTTCTATTCAGCTATGATAATTGTTACGTAGTTTTTGGCTAAATTCATAATGAAAGTTGCTAGGCAGCATAATTTTCATCCATATCCCTTTCTACTTGCTATAAGTGCAAACATTATAACTTCAACTACTCCAGTTAGTAATCTTTAGAATATGATAATAGTAATCCAATGTGGGATTTCTTTACGAGAGTTTCTTATAACAATTTTTTCAATAACGTTTGTTGTTCTTATGAATTGTATATTTCTTATGTGTATGTATTGAAAGTTATTATCTACTCCTTGGAAAGATGACGAAGATGCAACTGAAGAAGTTATTTTAATGAATATATGAAATCTCATTAGCTTTCACCTACTATTATGGCACATCTTTTAGATTTTCAAAAGAGAAACTCTATTAGAAACTAACTCCTCAAATATCAATATCACAAGCCACTATTAAACATTAAGGAACCATGTAACTTCAACTAGTAGTGAAATTGACAATGCCTCTTTCAGTTCAATCTTAGAAATGTTGTAACACCAAATTAGTTTTGGATATTTAGGGTTTGTAGAGTCCATACTATCTATTTACATGGCTAATCTGGCCTCTTAAGTTAAAAGAATTTTCAGTTTAACTTTACTAAAAGAACCCTAATAGAAATTTGAGATTTTTTTTAGTAATAGAAATTTGAGATTCCGTTAGTCTAAGGACCAACTTATGTGGTTTTTCAAACATTAGGATCTTCTTTTTACATGGTTGAAGGTACATTTTATTCCTTAACATTTCATTCAAAATTTAGGTTAGATCTTAATATTTGGAAATATTAAAAAAAAAGACTTTAACATTTTCAAAATATTCAAAAAGGCCCTCCAATTGATGGAACCATCAAAGTTCTGTAAATAACACTGACATGAATAATGTTTTTAATTAAGGGACCTACATTAGTCATGTGTAACATGGGCTCCTAAAAAACTAATCCCTAATTAAAAACCATAAATCCCTAAATTTATCGTCTCTAGCATGACTTGCCTCTCCTCTTTTCTAAAATAAGTCTGTTGCTTATAAACATCAACAGGAAAAATATGAACATCGTATTGTAATCAACATGCATCAACAAAGATGGCCCAAATTTTTTCATCATTAAATCTAAATTGCATATACTCATTAATATATAACAGTTGTAGAAGGCTTAAATAAAACACATATAGAAAAACCAACCAACCATGATCCTTATTTGCAATTATATGTATAAACCCAGTGAGGATTCAAACTAAACACAAAAACCTAAAAAGATGTAAACTCTAGGATAAAATTCCCTAAAATGAAAGGATACATACTTCTTATCAGCATGGACAAAAAGAAGTTATTATACCTTGAACACAATTCTTAAAATTTTAAAGAAAATAGAAAATCTCACACAAATACCACCAACCAACTATCATAAAGAACACTTCATGTAGATAGATTCTCATATATGAATAGAAAGTAAGAAAATAGTATAACTTAGCACTTGAAATCGACACCTCTAATCACCCTAAACCCTAAGAATAGTAGAACTGAAACTTCATTTTACTACTAGAAATGCTCCAAATCTGAAATCCCAAAAACATCCATTCTTTCATAAAGAATCTCTCTACTTCAGAGAGAGAAGTCACGAAGTGAAGTAGAGAAAAAGTTAGAAGTTGCACCAAAAAGGACGGTTGCGTTAGAGAAGAGAGATTTGGGAATTTAGGGTTTCAAAAACCTTAGATTCCAAGAGTAATTAGGAATTAATATTTTTAAGTGTCTACGACAATAGATGACATGATTAACATGGATATCTTAACTAAAAAAGCTAGCTATGTTAATGCAATTGACAGAACTATGATGGTTCCGTCAATTAGAGGACCATGTTAAACATTTTTCAAAATAGTTTCTTTTTGCGCGACCTTATCAAATATTATGTTCAAATTAAATTTTTGATTAAAATGTTAATAGACAAAATGTACATGCAGCCTTTTATACGTTAACAATTGTTAATATCTTATTCAAATTTTGATATAAATATTAGGAATTAGAAAGTATGTTAGCCAAACATATTTCCATTAAAAGGTTGTATTCTTGTCAACAATAGGCCTCTTCAGAATCTGATGCATTGGTGGTTGGTAAGCCCCAAATGTCATCTAAAATCACCCAACCCAAACACCAAATGTAACTATAATCTTGACATGTGCTCCCATAATCATTTGCTTTCAAAGATTGACAAAATAGTTCTATTATAAAGCATATTTAATACGACGACCTTCATGACACCAAATATGAAGAGTAAACAAGTTATAACTTCTAGGTGGGAAGGTGGGGTTGTGAATTATAAATAACATCAAATCTTAGTTCTCATTCCATTGGAATTATGCGGATTAGGTGATACCATCCATCCAACTTAACCTCCAAAGATAAGGAAGTTGAACCGTAAGTCACATGAGACAGCAGGTAAGAGGTACAATGCTCGACAAACTAAAGTAGCAGTAGCAGGTCTATGGTCAGCTTTTGGTTAGAAAATGAATCGATACCAAACCCAATACTTACACTTACAGATTGGATTTGATTGGGAAAGCATATCCATGTCCAGAGTATATATATAAACAATCTTAAGTTTGTTAGTAAAATACTAATTGACACTTTGGACGCAATCCTAAACATGAGATTAAATGACCGAGCCTAAAAAGACGACTGCTGACTTAAAATTTAACAGGTTGCATTTAGCAGTTATACTGGGTGTCAGCTTGTGCTTCAAAATTCCACTGTATTTGTCATCTGCCATGTTTGCTCACAATCACATGGCTTGTTCGCACAAAAAAACTGTTGAATGGGGCAGTTGCATGTGATTGATTACTGAGCTAATCCATTTCCTGTGGGTAATCAGCAAGCTAGTTCATTTATTTATTTGGATTTTAGAGCAGATGTATCCCACAAGTTCAAGTGCATAATTTTGACTCTCTGGTTGCCCAGTAGTCTATTTTACATGTTGCAGAGGAGGGTCTATCAATTAGAAAATAAGAGCCGCAGCTTTCAAGGTATTCTCCACCATCCTGGAGAAAAGGAAGCAGAATTCGATCTTCCTAATTTTAAATACTAAATGGGATTCACAACCACCACAAATGGAATTCCACTAACTTTAGTTCCCATTAGAAGAATTTTATCACCATGGTTTTTAATTAAATCGGTGATCATAACGAGTTTTTGTTGATCATCAATTAGCATATGAACCTAAGTACGTTTTCAACGTGAAAGAGACGGCATATATCCATGCAAAGATTAAAAAAGAAAGAAAGAAAGAAAAAGAAAAAGGCAAGTAAGAAAAGATAAAGAATCTCGTGTGAAATGGAGGCACCAAACAAGAGTAGCTTGCAAGGCTATTGTGTGGATTGAAGCGAGGGTACAACTCAAAAGCAATAATGATTACTAGTGGATTACCTTTTTTATCTTTTTTTTATTATATCCTACTAAGGTCCGGCAAGTTATGGAACTACTGGTCAACATTATTGTCGAACCAGTACTAGCTCACTAGCCCTAGCCGAGCTCAGCAGCTACAATATCATGATCCACTCTTAATAAAACGACAATATGTTTATAGTTGAAGTTGAGCTTGAGCTTGGCAACTATAACGAATAGAGGAGCTAATGTAACTCTCTCTAAGCTAAACCATATTTTTCGACATCAACTACTACAGCAATCACCGCTGCTAGTGGTAGTGTAGCCGTGTAGCTGTAGCCTACTCTGACATGAGACTCCAAATCATCAGTCAGTACACCAGTACAAGTTTGTTTCTTCCTCTTTTCTTTTTTTTCTTCTTTATAGTTTTCTGATTTTTTTCCCCTACTTAAAGAGGGGGAAGAAAAAAAAGGAAAACTAACTACTTTCTTGAGTCCCTAGTCCTTAACACGCTATTAACTATTCCACTAAAGGAACAAGTGAACGAACTCTCTTTTTTCTTTAGCCATCTGATAAAATCTAGCAAGTCTTCGCTCTCAACCTCCTCCTCCTCCTTCTTACGGGATAAAGCAACAGTTGTGATATATACATGTCTAGAAGGTAGAAATGAAAATCGCTTATGGGTTCGTGCTTCTCTTTCCGCTGCTTGTGTTTGTGGAATCCAGGTGCAACAGCACTGATCAGGAACTGGTCTCAAGTGCTTTCCGTTCCGTCTCCGGGTTCAATCATTCTTGGTTCCAACATGCAGCTTCTAACTGTTCAAATCATTTTATTACAGAAATTAGGCTTCCTTCTAAAAGCTTGAGTGGCAGCATCTTATGGAAGTATCTCAAGAACATGTCCCGGCTGCAAGTCATTGATCTATCCAACAATTCACTTCAAGGTCAAGTTCCAGGTTGGTTCTGGTCTACACAAAGCTTGGTTGAAGTCAATCTGACCAAGAACAGGTTCGGAGGCAGCATCTGGTCTCAGCACTCTTCAGGAAATAGTTCATCATCTTCATTAATTCGGTCGCTCAATCTCTCAAACAACAGGTTCACCAAGTTGGGTAAACTCTCTGGTTTCGCAAATTTACAAATGCTTGATCTTTCAGACAATGATCTTGGTTCTATATTACCTAATGCGTTCACTGATTTGACCAAGTTGGAGTTCCTGAACATTTCAAGCTGCAAACTTTACGGCAACGTTAGCCATCGCAGGTCTCCATTCATTGAAGTACTTAGATGTCTCAAATAATAGCATGAATGGTACTTTTCCCTCTGATTTCCCTCCATTAGATGACCTGAAGTTATTGAATGTTTCAATGAACAACTTCACTGTACATCTTGGGGATGACAAGTACTACCATAAATTCGGAAAATCGGCTTTCACTCGAGCTGGTAGTTTTGTCTTCAAGACGTCGAAAACACCGGCCTTTTCCGTCAAGTCACATTCTAATAAAACCACTCCTCATAACGACAAAACTACCAGAAAACCCACGCAACCTATTTACTCTCGTTTTAGGAAAACGAAACCCATAACAAAGACGAAAGCCTTCGTCTTTTCTATTTCCTCAGCATCGGTGGTTTTCTTTGTATCCATCGCCATAGGTCTCTTCTTTTGCGTACACAGAAGACGAAAGGCTGCAAACAGAAACAGGTGGGCAATCTCAAAACCAATCCAATACCCTTTCAAGATGGAGAAATCAGGGCCGTTCAGCTTCGAGACGGAGTCCGGCACATCATGGGTGGCAGACATCAAAGAACCAACATCAGCCCCCGTGATCATGTCATCCAAACCGTTGATGAACTTGACCTTCAAGGACTTGATTGCTGCCACGTCACATTTTGGCAAAGACTCACTCTTAGCGGAAGGCAAGTGCGGGCCCCTCTACCGAGCTGTCCTTCCGGGAGAGCTCCACGTGGCAATTAAGGTACTGGAAAATGCAAGAGATGTTGACTACAGTGAAGCTGTGGCAGTGTTTGAAGACATGTCGAGACTTAAACACCCAAATCTCTTACCACTATGTGGATACTGCATTGCAGGTAACGAGTACTTTTTGACCTAGCCCATTAAATGGAATCACGGGTCTCATTTAATTTCTTTCGGGTCGTACAAAGTAGACTGGCCTGTCATATTAATCCTGCACTAGGTATAATTACAAATTCTGGGTATTCGTGTTACTTTGAAATTGCGGAGGTTCTGAACATCTGATGTTAGGTCCGAGTAAATGCTTAAGTTCTTTAGGAAGCTGCCTGATTTTGTCAAAACATGGACTAGGTACATTTTCATGGTCGAAACCTCCGCTTCCCATCCCCATTGTCTTTTATTTATTAGCGTCTATTGAGTATTAAATTGTCCGTAAGGGCGATCAGATAATTAGATTACAAACTGAAAATCACTGAGTGCAGCGATTTCTAAATGATATGTACCAGCAACTTAAAATTATAATTGTGGTTTTGGCAGGAAAAGAGAAGTTACTATTGTACGAGTTCATGTCCAACGGAGATCTCCACCGTTGGCTCCACGAGTTGCCAACTTTGGAACCCAACGTGGAGGATTGGAGCGCGGACACATGGGAGCACCAAATGCCTTCTGCCTCCCACCTATCTTTCCCTGAAGAAAAAACCAACTGGGTCACTCGCCACCGTATTGCAGTTGGGGTGGCGCGTGGCCTGGCCTACCTCCACCATGCTGGCTCCGTGCACGCCCACCTTGTCTCCTCCAACATCCTCCTCTCCGATTCTCTGGAGCCTCGAGTCTCCGATTTTGGGCTCCGAAATATCCGCCGGAATAAAGCGCTGACAGGAGAGACAATAGACGGTGGCGTTGAATCGGATGTGTATTGTTTTGGTGTGGTGCTGATAGAGATATTGACCGGTAAAGAAGGGAGTGAAGAGACGGTGGCGTGGGTGAGGAAGTCGGTAAGAGAAGGGCGTGGTGTGGATGCGCTTGACTCGAGGCTGAGGCTTGGCGGCGACTCGGAGAGCGAGATGGTTGAATGCCTTCGAATTGGGTTCCTTTGCACGGCGGAGATTCCTTCGAAGAGGCCCACTATGCAGCAGGTTCTGGGTCTGCTGAAGGACATACACCCGGAGTTGAATTGACGTGAACCAGCTAGTTCGGACGGAGTTGACTGAAGTTGGGCGACGCGCTGCCGAGACGAGGTGAAATTCTCGGGAGCGAATTGGACGCGCGAGGAGTGAAAGTTGGGTTGGAATTTGAAATTAATTTTTCACTAAAGAAGACCATGCCTCGTTGTCTCTCTGATTTATTTGACCTACTTTTGATGATAAAAGACGAAAAGAAATTAATTAAAGGGCAAGAAATGCCAAAGTCCCAAAAGAAAAAGTAATGGGGCTAATTTAAGGGATGGGAAAAAGATGTCGTAGCTGTTTTTAGTTTTTAATTTTTATTTTATAGTAATTTAACTCCCAAGGTTTTTTTTTAATTGGAACCTCGATTTCTCTTTCTGCTTTATTTCTTTAGGGATTGTTATTATTCTTTTTATGTGGATGTGCATGCCAATTTTCTTCTCCATGTTAGTTACGTGCTTCACCACTCCTTGACTCCGTCAAAAGTTGTAGGCTTTTTCCCAACAATCCCATCAGGAAATGGCTTTGTATTAATTATCAGTGATCCTATCTATGGTTAATATGCCAATATAATTGGACTTTGAATTTGCACCAAAGAACTAGATGTTCACTGGTGACCTGACCTGACCTGATCCGTCTTCTATGACTTTGGAACGACGAAGAATTAGTCACAGCTGGGTGCAGTAGCTCATACTTTATAGTTCACAGCTCTCAACTGCTACTCGTTGTAATTAGTTCTCCATCCATTGTTTATAAACTAATTTACAAGAGCTGTATACAATTATATATGCATAGTTTTTTATATTTGTAAGTCCCAAGTAACTAAGTTTGGTAGCTGCACTCGTGGATTGCCCAGAGAGTTCCACATCTTTTCCTTTATGTATGAATCTGATGTCTGCAAATAAGAGCATTCATTTAGTTTCTAACTTTACCTGCAACCTCCAGGCCTTACTCACTCCAAATAGGTACTGTTGTGGTGCCCCAGAAGAGCTGGATATAAAGGCTTCACGAATTTATAAAAATCAAATGGTATCAGTTTTTGGCGTGTGTTCGGAGATAAAGAATAGTCTTTTACAATACTAGACAGCAGCAAATATTTAAAAAAATCGAGTGATAAGCAGCAAGCAACATCCTCTAAACAGGTTGTTAGCAAAAAGGAAAAGGCAGGATAAAAAGATTGCAGAGAGATTGCTTTTAGCTAGTGAACGAAGAAGCACGTCAATTGTCAGATTGTGATCAGTGATAATGTCTATAGAGTTCTTCAAGCTGGCGTGGTCCTCCTCACAGAACTTCTCAATCATGCATAACATCCAATATCATAAAGCTAACACATTTCCATCATGTAAAAGCTGAAGAATCAAATGAATTATCTATGTAGACCCAAGAGTTTTGCTTTCTTCCTTGTACAACAGAGTATCAAGCACCTTAAAGGTTGCTTCATTCCACTTAATTGTATATTCAGTTTTTTTTTTTGGTTGAGTTTCTATTACTATTATTTTATTGTCGTTTCTTCCTATTTTCATAACTTCTATAAAAATCATACAAATTCATTTGGTTTTTATAATTTAAAATTGAAGATATTAAATATTTAATTTCTAAAATAATAACATTAATCTTACTAACTTTAAAATATATTAATAAATAGATATCTGTTTTAATGAAATATAATTAATAGAAAATATGTGTATCTATTTAATAAATTATGAAACTTTTTTTAAATAAAAATAATAAAAATTTTCAAGAATAAAGTAAATCATAAAAAGATATATATCAAATTTGCACTTTGTTAATTATCAAATTTAGAAAAATAGTACAGGGGTATATATATCCATCTAGCAAAGCTTGAATAACTTTTTCTAAAAAAATAAAAATAAAACCTTTTTTTTTTTAACAAATGACACAAATCACTAAAGAAATGTGGCACCTATAAAAGGGCGATGGAGTCCATCTATACGCAAAGAAAAAGGCTCATCACAACGAAAAAAAATGTTAAAAACATAGAATAGGTGGTATAAAAAAATCCAAAATAATTAAATCTTTAGTCAAATATTTAATATTATAAAAAAAGAGATAAGACCACACTTTTGTTTCATCTTTTTGTACATTATTTTTATTGAAAGTCTGTCCAATCAATTATAATCTAAATATTCTCATGCCTATTTACATTTGATTAATTTATATATGTATATATTTTTTAAATTT
>JAOTJB010000002.1:21826371-21843779 GCA_027123815.1 Erythroxylum minutifolium | reverse complement strand
ATTCACCACCTTGATCTGACCTAAATATCTTAATACTTTTACTAGTTTGTTTCTCAACCTCAAGTATAACTTATTTGGACTTTTCAAATGATTCAAACTTTTGTTTCATTAAGTACACATAACTATATCCAAAATGATCATCTGTGAACATAATAAAATATGAGAATCCATCTCTAGCATAAGTAGACATAAGACCACATACACTTGAATGTATAAGTTCTAGTAACTCATTGTCACATTCTCCCTTTCCACTAAAGGGTAATTTGTTCATCTTTCCTAATAAATAAGATTTACAATTTTCATATGACTCATAATCAAAAGGAACCAAATATTCTTCTTTATGTAACTTTGTGATTCTAGTTTTGTTAATACGACTTAACCTACGTACAATATCATAAAAAAGATGCATTTTGGTTACTTAACTTTATTTTCTTGCTATTTATGTTAAAGATTAACCTTTCAAGATCTAATTCAAGCAAACCATTTGAAAGTTTTGGTTACTTAAGTTTCTTTTCTTGCTATTTATGTTAAAGATTGACCTTTTAAGATCTAATTCAAGTAAACCATTTGTAAGTAATCTAAATTCATAATAAACATCATCTTTATAAAAATCACAACTCTTATTCTTAATAATAAAGACAAATACATTCAAATCCAAATAAGAAATACAAAATGATGTTTGTAGTAACAACTAGAACATAATAAGAATTATTTAGTTCTAGTTCAAAGTTAGAAGGCAAAGCTATACCACCTTTTGGCTTTTCTATTCTAGTAGAAGCCTTTTGTTTCTTTTTATTATTCTTCTTAAAGCCATTTTTTCTTTCTTTTGGAAGAATCCACAACAAGAACAAAACTGGATTTATTCTTAAGGCACCTCTATGAAGTCTTGAGCATATTTAACAATTCAGGTAATGACATATCCTTTTGATTCATATAGAAGTTCATAATGGGCTACAAAAAACTCGAACTAAGAGATAAACACACCAAATCAATGATTAACTCATTATCATGACAAAACCTAATTGTCTTAATTTTTCAATATAGCCAATTATCTTCAATATGTATAGGTTCACTAAAGATCTTTCTGTCATATTGCATTGAAATAATGCTTTAGAGAATTAATACCTCTCCACCCTACTTTATGCACCAAACAACTCTTTAACCTACAAAATTATAGTAGGAGCATCTATGTTCTCATACCGCCTCTGAAGCTCTGGAGACATACTAACTAATATCATGCATGTAGTTTGTTTAACATCATCAATATAAAACTGATATCTCTCCCAAATCTCATTAGTTGCATCTAAACTAAGCATTGGTAGAACAACAGTGTCAAGAACATACAACTTCTTTTCTTGCCTAAGAACAATTCTCAAGTTGCAAAATCAGTCCGAGAAATTAGGTCCAGTTAGTTTATTAGCATCTATGATGCTCCTTAACGTCAGAATGTTACTTATTTTCTTTTGATATTCGAAAGGCATAAAAGAGCAAGTATTAGTTTACACCATAAAATCAAATAAAATAAGAACTTTAATAAATATTTGATGACTTCCACTATTTTATTCAAATTAATAGCCCTCACTATTAAATCGAAATTATCAAATAATTTTCTCATGGACTAGGATCCCATTAAAAAATGGTTGATCTTGATTTTGTTCAATAAATCAATTAAATTTAAATCAGGTAGATAAAAACTTTATCAATCATATTTATGTGATCCCTAAATCTGTTAGGTGACAACTCTTTGCCAAAATATATCATATATATTATTCCTAACTTTGTCTCTAAATTCATATGATAATGAGTTTGCTCATCCAAATCATACAAATTTAGTTAAACAGAATCATTAATTTAAGATAAAATATATTCGAGTTTAAGAGGCCTTGAGTTTGATGAAAAAGTCTTACAATAAATAGACCATGATTTTATTCTTAAATAATAAAATGCAATTATCACATTCTTAATGTGTACTTAATATTTATTTGAGGTATTTGAAATTTTAAAAATTTTTATTCTCATCAAAATAATATAATCTCATTATATTGATAATTTCTAGCGTAATCTAGTTATGAAATAAATCATTTTAAACCTTTGATTGATTCTAATTGTTGATTTAATAACTAATTTAATTTAATAATTAAACTATTTTAAAAAATTAAACTAAATTTTAAAATATTTCTAATAATGTTATCCTTTGAAATTAATTTTCAAAAATTTATAAAAACACCTTTTCAATTTATTAGTAATATAAACAAATTTAATCTCAATTAATATAATTTAATTAAAATTAAAACTTAAAACATATAAAAATCAAATTAAAAAATGTGGGGACTGTTTATAATAATTTTTTGAAGGAGATAACAAACAAAGGAGATGCGATATTACAACTTTTTATCAAATTAATAACTGAGGACAAATTAGACTAGATGAAAGTGAACCCATATATAACTAGGACATTATATCTCAACCTAAAATTTTAAAACAATGGATTATGAGTCTTATCTTTGTATATAAGTTACTTTATCCTTTTGCCTTTTGCCAACGTGGTATTACTTCACTTGTGAATTTTCAACATAAACTACTGTAATTTTTGATTAGCCTTTATGAAAGTTATATAACTTTAAGCCGTTAACATCTTTCTACGCCTTTTTGAACACGTAAACCTCCTAACAAGTTAAGTAACTTTACATTTACAAACTTCTATCAGCAAACTGCATAAGAGCTTGACAATTATTTATAGTAATCTTATTGGACTCCTCGTTATAGACCCAATAAATAATTGGTCACACTAATAAGGGCATATTTTTTTCACTAAACTTTAGCTTATTTTTTCATATTCTTTATAGGAATCTTTATTATTTTAAATTTAGATTACATTTATTTTTATCCAAATTTTTATAAAACTTCGTCATTAATTATTATCTAGCAAGAATTTAAATTCTAACATGATAAACTTTAGCAACACATGTAGTTAAGTAACTTTATTATTATTATTATTATTATATTCTGTTACACAATCTACAGGTGTAAACGAACAAACATATAGTATTGAGTTCTTATGCATCTCATACGTCGTTAAAAATTTTATGACTACAATGTTCCTAAGGTTAAAAATAGATACAATAGTAGAGAAATTAGCACCAGTTGGTCTATGTTAAATTATGTTAATGCCTTTTTAAATCTTTTTTCCCCTCTTAAATGTTTAATTTAAGAAAAAGGGTAGTTTTGTATGCTCCGTTAGTTTACCCCTGAATTGTAAGGTTTAGTACGGAGTCCAATAGAGTCTGCCTTTTTTGGGTAAATGATTGAACAGAGATACACTTAATCCCCGTGTCCCGTGAATAGGAGCGAGTCAGCCTCACAAATGGAGTTGCCCTTCTTTTCATCTTCCTCCTCCTCCTCCACCACCATGCTTGTTTCGCAAGTTTGAGTTGAGTTGAAAGGACCTTACCTCCAGTTAATCCATCATAAAAGAGGAATAATAATACCTGGAAAAAGAAGAGCCCTTCTCTTCATCCTCATCCTCCTCCTCCTCCTCCTTCTCCACCACCATGGTTGTTTTGCAAGTTTGAGTTGGGTTGAAAGGACCTTGCCTCCAGTTAATCCATCGTAGAAGAGAAATAATAATATCTAAGTATTCAGATGTTATTATTCTTCTTCTATGATGGTAACCAGTTTACTCTCTCTCAAAAGTTGATTGAGAGAAAAAAACAACGGAGCGTGGGGATGAAGGGAGAGCTGTAATCATATGGCCTTGTTCTTTATCTTCTTGTTCTTGTCTTCCTCTCCCCTCTCTTAATTTTCTTTCTCTCTATTGCTCATTTATGTTCTGGTTGTCTATGATCCCTTCTACTTACTAAGACCTTAAAGTCCCACCCTTCCTCATTATCTCTCTCTACCCATTCATGGCTGATGATAAGGTTTCCCCCGTTCCCTTCTCACCATTGCTTCCAACTTTTCTATTTCTTTTTTTTCTAGAAGTTTCCTATGTTTTTCTGAAGATTGTATGCATATGAAAGTTTCTTTCACCCTCCCTCCACCTTTTTTCCTACTTCAAAATTTTTGGTTTTGTGGAGCTCAGAGGTTTGAGGTTCCTTGTTTTGTTGAGATAAAGTTATTAGTTGTGCTTACGTTACTAAACTGCATTTTCAGCTCCAACTATGAGCTTAGTTTTGTGGAATGTTGGAGCTTGGATGCTGTCTTTTTTTCTTCCTTCTACTCTTGCAATTTCTAACCTTCTAAATACATGGTTACGAATTTCTAGTTCTGTTATAAGGGATCTTGCTTATGTCAATAATTACGGTTGGTCAGTAGGAGGCCTCCTTCGTGATCGCACAGGCAATTGGATTGGAGGTTTCGTCCAAAACCTCGGCTGGTGCTCATCGGTGTCTGCCGAACTCTGGGGCATGTATACAGGGCTCATGCTCGCTTGGAGCCTAGGTTATCGCCGGACAGAACTCGAAGAGGACTCGACAGTAGCAATCAACCTCATTTCGTCCTCGGCAAGCCGCTCATAGACTCTCAACCCTATTGTTCAGGGTATTCATGAACTGTTTACTCGGAACTGGACTGCTGTACATCGTCATATCTACCGCGAGAGTATCAAATGTGCTGACTGGCTCGCAAACTATGCTGAGCATTTTACTGTAGGAACCACTTATTTTGCTACTCCACCCATTGGGTGCCATGTTCTCCTTTTAGAGGATATGTCGGGGATCTGTTTCTCAAGACTCGACGTGTAATTTGTATTTGCTTCCCTTTTTATTAAAAAAAATAATTACGGTTGGTAGGCACCATGCCTAATAAAACAACAATATGGTTGGCCAATTTGGCCAACCATATATCTTCATATTTTCATTCTCCTGCCTATAAAGAGAATAGACGGGCAGAACAACAAGAGAGATGTGAGGTAAAAGAGAAAAAAACAAAAATATTTTGTGTATTTTTGTGGGTCTAGTTTTTCTCCTTATAATTCTCCAATTTCTTAGTAGTAAAATTTTTCTATCCTTTCCCGTAGTTTTTACCCTAATTTAGGAGTTTTTTTACGTAAAATCTATTTATTCATTACTATTCCTTTAGTCCTATTTAGCTGCAAACTTGCTCTAATCTAGTCGATTTTCACAACAAGTGGTATCAGGGCGAGGTGAGAAAATTACAACGAATTTTTTGGCGTAATCCATTTGAAGTTCAAGTGAGCAAAGTGAAAGTTGGTAAACAGTAACCACAAAAGGTGACAACTGTTCATGCATTTATTTTTGCATTAAACTGCGCAGTTACTGTAATTCAAGTATACATTACTATTCACATGTATGGTACTATTCATACATATGCATATGGTACTATTCACATATACGAAACTATTTATTCATACAGGTACTATTCATACATAAGAGTACTATTCACGTGAAATAGTGGGAGCTAAATTCTGTTCACGATAGAAGCAACGGTAGCAAAATTTAAGATTGAAAAGTTCAATGGAAGTAATTCCTCATTGTGGAAGTTGAAGATGAAGGATATCTAGAGAAAAATTAACTATTTAGCAGCCATCAGTGAAAGGTCGACAACA
Organism: Erythroxylum minutifolium; assembly: GCA_027123815.1. NCBI lineage: Eukaryota > Viridiplantae > Streptophyta > Magnoliopsida > Malpighiales > Erythroxylaceae > Erythroxylum > Erythroxylum minutifolium. The sequence continues at coordinate 21,838,213 of JAOTJB010000002.1, read as the reverse complement.
TTCACAGATGATAATAAGTGGAATGAGATGGACGGGAATGCTATTACAAATCTTCATCTGACATTAGTAGATGGGGTGTTGTCAAGCATAGAGGAGAAAAAGACTACGAAGGAAATATGAGATCACCTCACAAAATTATACGAGGCCAAATCACTCCATAACATAAGTTTTCTAAAGAGGAAACTATACACTTTACATGAGGCGAAATCCACTTCGGTGACGGAGCACTTAAATACTTTGAATACTTTATTTTCCCAACTCACATCATTAAGGCACACAATAGAGATAAGTGAACATGCGGAACTTCTATTCTAAATTCTACCAAATTTGTATGATCAACTCGTCATCAATTTAACAAACAACACAGACATTCTAGTCTTCGACAATATTATAGCTGCTATTCTGGAAGAAGAGAGTCGACATAAAAGTAAGAAAGACACGCTGGCAAATTCACAATAAGTGGAGGCCTTGACGGTAATGAGAGGAAGATCAATGGAACGTAGCCCAAGTGGGAGTCATAGTCGTAGTAGATCGAAATCTAGGAGTAAAAAGAATTTCAAATGCTACAATTGTAGCAAGAAAGGGCACCTGAAGAAGGATTGTTGGAATATGAATAAGAAAGATTCTATTCCTCAAGAAAATATGGCAAATACTTCAGATGATAGAGGTGCAATGGTCTGTGAGGTAGCAACGACTATTGGAGGTAAGAGAAGATTTGTTGATGTATGGCTTCTCAATTCAGCAACTATTTTTCATATGACCTCTCGAAGAGACTGGTTTTATCAATATGAATCTGTCTCTGCGGGATTTTGTATAGCTATAATGATTAAGCTCTGAAGATCGTTGGTATTGGCATCATCAAGTTAAAAATGTATGATGGGACAACTCAGACTATTGAAAAAGTGTGACATGTGAAGGGCCTGAAGAAGAATTTGTTATCTGTAGGACAACTAGATGATCTCGGCTTTAGATTTGAGATTATAACCAAGATCATGAAAGTGATTAAAGGAGTACTGGTCTTTATGAAAGTAGAGATGATTGCTGCAAATCTGTACATGCTGAAGGGAGTAACTTTGCAAGAAGGAGAGGCATCTATTACAGTGACTAGTCCAGATGATAAATCTGCAATGACGTGGCATAAAAAGCTTAGACATATATCAAAACAAGGAACAAAGATACTTGCAGAGAAGAATCTACTTCCAGGTCTCACAAATGTATCATTACCCTTATGTGAGCATTGCATCGTAAGTAAGCAGCATCGATTGAAGTTCAACACATCAAAGTTTAAAAGCAAAGCAATTCTAGAATTGATTCACTCTGATGTATGGCAAGCACCAGTTATGTCCCTAAGAGGAACAAATTTCTTTGTATCATTCATTGATGATTATTTGAAGAGATTTTGAGTGTTTCCTATAAAGAGGAAAGCATATGTGTTTCCAACTTTCAAATTTTACAAAGCGCAGGTGCAACTCAAATCTGGTAAGAAGATCAAGTGTTTGCACTCAGATAATGGAGGCTAATATACTAGTCAAAAATTGATGAATTCTGCAAGTAGGAAGGTATCAAAAGACAGTTCAAGATGGTATACACTCCTCAATAAAATGGAGTAGTAAAGTAGATGAATAGAACTTTGTTGGTAATAATAAGAGTGATGTTGACAATTGCAAGTTTATATAAGAAATTTTGGGCAAAAGCAGTCAAAAACACCTGTTATATGGTGAATCGAGCTCCATTAACTACAATTGAGTTAAATACATTAATGGAGATGTGGACTGATAAACCAGTGGATTATTCCAACCTCCATATATTTGGAAGTCCTGCCTATGTGATGGTCAATACCCAAGAAACTACGAAGTTGGATCCAAAATCTAGAAGATGTATTTTCCTGGGAAATACTGAAGGAGTAAAGGGGTGTCGTCTGTGGGATCCCACTGCCTACAAGATTGTTATCAGCAGAGATATTATTTTCTTAGAAGATAATGATCAAGAGCAAACAGAAGATGTTAGCACTTCAAAAGAGAATTCAGAGACTACAACAGTACTGGCGGAAAAGGGAATTTGATCAAAATGATTCTTCTGAAGCTGCTCAAGAGCATAAGGAGCAAGAACCAGTTGAATATGATGTTTCAGATACTCGAAGATCAATTTGCACAAGAAGAGCACTGAGCTGGCACTCAGATTATATTATGGAGAGCAATATTAGATACTGTCTTTTAATTGAGGATGGATAGTCATCAACTTTCTAAGAAGCAATGAATAGTTCAGATGCATCTCAGTGGATAGTAACAATGCAGGAAGAAATTGAAGCTCTGCATAAGAATAAGACATAGGAGCTAGTATCACTACCACATGAAAGAAAGCCTATTAGCAATAAATGGGTTAAAAAGATCAAGGGAAGTGGTGACGATCAAGTAGAGCGATATCATGTTAAATTAGTGGTAAAAGGATATACTCAGAAGAAAGGAATTGACTTCAATAAAATATTTTCTCCTGTGGTTCAACTCGCTACAGTTTGAGTAGTCCTGGCAATGTGGGCTACATTTGACTTGCATTTTGAACAGTTAGATGTGAAAATTGAATTTCTTCATAGAGACCTTGAAGAAGAAATTTATATGCTCCAGCCAGAAGGTTTTCAAGAAAAAGGGAAAGAGAACTTGATTTGCAGGTCTCTGTATGGTTTAAAGCAGGCGTCGGGGTGTTGGTATAAGAGATTTGATTCCTTCATTATGAGCCTTGGATACAGCATACTAAATGCAGACCCTTGTGCATATTTTAAGAGGTTTGAGAAAGATGATTTTATAGTGTTGTTGTTGAATGTAGATGACATATTGGTAGCAGGCCCCAACAATGATCGTATCAAAGAATTGAATTCACAGTTGACTAGGGAAATTGAAATGAAGGACTTGAGACCAACAAACAAGATTTTAGGGATGCAAATTCACTGAGACATAAATAATAGAAAGATTTGGCTTTCTCAGAAGAATTATTTGAAGAAGATCTTACGGTGATTTAACATGCAAGATTGTAAGTCAATTTATACCCTTCTTCCTGTTAATTTCAAGTTATCCTCAAGTATGAGTCCTAACATTGAAGAAGAGAGGATGTAGATGTCTTGAATATCATATGCATCAGCAGTAGGAAGCTTCATGTTCGTTATGATTTGTACAAGATCAGACATTGCACATGCAGTGGGAGTAGTTAGTCGATACATGGAGAATCTTGGTTGAGAGCATTGGAATACTATTAAGAGGATTCTTAGATACATAAAGGGAACCTCATATGTTGCATTATGTTATAGAGGATCAGATTTTACTGTCAGGGGGTATGTTGATGCTGATTATGCAGGTGATCTTGATAAAAGTAAATCCACTACAGTATATGTGTTTACACTAGCTAGAGGAGCTGAGAGTTGGGTTTCAAAACTGCAGTCAGTTATGCCTATGTCAACAATAGAAGTAGAACATGTAGCAGTTATGCAAGCCAGTAAAGAAGAAGTGTGGTTGAAGATGTTGTTGGAAGAACTTGGGTATAAATAAAAGAATATTACTCTGTTTTATGATAACCAAAGTGCTTTGCATCTTGCAAAGAATCCATCATTTCACTCAAAGACAAAGCACATTCGAGTTCAGTATCACTTCGTTCGTTAGCAAGTGGAAAAAGGAACGGTGGATATTTAAAAAATTTATACCATGGATAACTTGGAAGATTTTATGACAAAAGCAATCAAAGTTGACAGGTTTATGTAGTGTCGATCCTCGTGTGGCCTAACAAAGATGTAAGCAACATGAAGTGGCAAGGTGGAAAGAATAATGTGAAGATCTTATTGACTCTCAATCAAATCTTCAAATAGGAGAATTGTCAATAATTACAGCTGGTAGGCATCGAATTCGGTGCCTACTATACCTAATAAAACAACAATATGGTTGGCAAAATTGGCCAACCATATCTTCATATCTTCATTCTCCTGCTCCAATTTTTCAGTAGTAAAATTCTTCTATTCTTGCCTGTAGTTTTTACCCTGATTTAGGAGTTTTTCACGTAAAATCTGTCTATTTATTACTATTCCTTTAGTCCTATTTAGCTGTGAATCTTCTTTAATCCAGTCGATTTTTACGATAGCCTGTTGGGCTCTTAGGAATTTGGAGAAAACTGGAAATTAGCTTTCTTTTCCTAGCTGATATATGATTTGTCTCTATTTCCCTGTGATCGATAAAACATTCTCTTTTTTCTCTTCCTCTTCTATCAGTAGAGATTAGTAGTTTTCTTTCTCTTTCTCTCCCTCTCTCTGTCTATTTTTTTGTCTTAAACTTGTGTTTCTACTGTTGTAATTTCTTGCCTTGATCTCTGCTTTGAAAACTGATTGGAGGGAGATTTACCTTTCAAGTTTTCTTCACGGGGTTGTGGATGTTAGTTTATGCCCTTGCAGCCAATCAATTGGATGCAAATTAATGTATTATATTATTTTGAATTAATGAAAAGGCTTTATTTATCCTTATGTATTAATTTAATTAATATTTTATATTTTAATACCAAAGACAAATTCCTTGGAATAATTATTGTGTAATTGAAATTATGATGAGATCATAATTATGAAATTCAATTTACACTTATGTATTATTCCTAAATGTTCCTAGTTGTAGTTTCATCAAGACGGAATATTGTTAAAACAGTAAAATTAGCACACATTATGTTTCTTTTTTATGAAAAAAGTAATCGATCTCATAAATTAAAGTATAGAGATACTTAAACTAATGTATGAGTGATTATTAGAGAATAAGTCACTAAACTGACTTGATTATGAGAATTTCGGATGGAATATTACTTATGTGTCTATAGATTATTTCATAATGATGGTTGTATAATTGATCATTAGACTTGAGATTACCAAGATATCTAGTGTGAGAATTATTGTGTTTTGATGCTACTTATGAATTGTCCTAGGATAATTCAATCGGTAGTAATTAGATCTAGTATGAACCATATACAGATAGTTGAGTAAGTCAAAATAAGATTCGTCACTCTAAAGTAATTAGAAATAATATACTGCTGTTCTTGATTAGTAATGATTTATGAAATTTTCTGGCCAGAGTGAATTGACATTTAAAAAGGTGTTTTCAAATTTCAATTATAAATCAATTACTAATTAGCAAAAACGAACATGATTAGATGATAAAAGTAGATACTATATCCATACTCTGTCCTATTAGAATATTGAATGATGAAAGGATTAAATTATACATTATAGCTATGCATAGACATGTTAAGTCAATCACTTTGACATTTCTGGTATTTAGGTAATCATGACATGTTGTTAGACATCAATCATGATTTATGATTATGAATTGTTTAATTGAAGAATTAAAGATAAATTAAAAAAATTTAATTGATGTGAGTCTAATTGAAAATTATAATTGTAATTTATAATCATTGTCAATTTATTAGGAACCTAATGGGCCACACATCAAAGAGCAATTTGTGAAAGAAAAATCAATTTAATTAAGTTGGATTTAATTATAAAGTTTGAGAAACTTTGGAGATCAAATATGAGATATTTAATTTTATTAAAATTACATTAATCATAGTTAGAATTTGATTTTAATTATAATTAAAGAAATTTGACTTTAATTACATACCCTTATGATTTTTCTATTTAAAGGGAAGAACTTTTTTAGAAGCTAACATTTTTGTTTTCTTCTTCTTAAATTAGTTTGAGAATTACTCTGTGGATACCATCAGAGGCTGGGCACTTAAACAGCTCGTGATTGATCAATCGGAAAAAGTTTCAAAGATTTTTAAATAAGAAGATGAATAAGGTATGAATTTTAAATCATTTTATGTTTTATTCAAGTTTATTCAATTATCGGGATCTGTTCAAAATCTGTAATAATTTTATTTTCTATTACATCCGTGATTCGATCACGGTTGGATTCCATTGGTGGAGGATTTGCTAAACAGTTTGATTTCACTGCTTTGTTACTGAACCTACTTTATGGAGGAGTATTTGCTTTTAGAACACTGAATTATGGTCTATTAGTGTCTGTTGTCGGTGGCCCTTTATTCGTGGGCACATTCTTTTTATGTTACGTTTACGTATTTCTTCTGGACATTGTGTTTTCACAGTTGCAGATGTTATGTGAACTAGCTCATGACCATTTCTGTTACAATACCGATTTGGGGATTTCTTTCACTTCACTTTTCTCTTGGGTTTATTCGTGCTTACTCCTGGAAGTTATACGCATTTTCTGGTAAACTCTCTGTGTTTTTAAGTTCATTTAGATTTAAGATTATTATCTGTGAGACAAGAGACGTTCTCTAAGAGGAGGCGGGGATTGTTCAAGAAAGCTGAAGAGCTCTCTGTACTCTGTCATGCGGAGGTTGCTCTCATCATTTTCTCTCTACAGGCAAGCTCTTAGAGTATGCTAGCTCCAGGTACGTCCATCTGTCTTTAATCAGTTGAGATCTCGTCCTTCCAATATCATCGAAGTAAGCCTTTAGGTCTCCTTATCTCTATTCTCCTACCTATTCAAGTTCTTATCTCAAGTCTGTGTCTGTACATGCGCATGCACGGTGAGATATGAGGGTTAGAGAGTTATATTAAGATGAAATATCATCATCATGACCATAAATAAGGAAAAGAGAACATAAAGTTAAGATCTTTACAGGAATTTCATGGCTCTCTATACATGTAAATCTTTGGTCTTCTAGTATTTTGGAGGTCTCTAGTAGTCCTAACTCTATAGGAAGATTACTAACTAGCCCGCACAGTAAGGTGATTGGTTTTATGTATATCGTCTTGTGTATAAATAAACCTATTCTTCTCTTGTGTACAAATAAACCTATCTCTTCTCTTGTGGATCTTTTCTTGAACTTCTTCTTCTTGTGAGGCTCTCTACAATTTCAAGTAAAATGTTCCTACGAGTCTTCTTTCTTTGCTCTGACATGAAATCTTACGAACTTCTAATTCTTCATACTCTCAACATATAATATAGTGTTCGTTGTGTATCTATTTTGTTGTCTTTGAATATCGATATCTCATGATAAAATTAAAATGTTACAGAGCTGTAAGGTTGACAGGCACAACTCTAAAAATAGTGAGCAGATATTTGCAGCATACCAGGTATAAGTTGAATTTTACAGCTTATCAAGTATATTTGTCGAATTATTTTTTTATATATATTTTTTCTAACCTTATGTCAACTACTCTATACTTTTTTTATATTATTATTATTATTATTATTATTATTATTATATTTATATCTTCATGTTATATTTTGTTTTCAAGTATATCATTTAGTCATATTTTATTTTATTTATTTATGTATTTATTGTAATTTTATTTACATAATAATTTAGCGTGTTAGTTTTACTTATTTATTCTGTAACCAACATCACTCTTTTATTATCACATCTGTACGCAAGTTTATTGGAAGTAGCCTTTTTAGTATATAAGGATAAGACTGCATATTATTAGACTTTTTTAAGTTTTACTTTATTGCGAAATCTTGGACCGAACGTGACGAAGAAGATGACCTAAGCTTATTTTGCTGTCCTTGGATTGTTTTTTTCCAGTTAAGTCTGTAGTTGATGACTGGCTCCTACTAATTTTCTTGTGTTCGCAATCTCATGTGTTGCCTCTTCTTGGAGCTTCTTCTGCATTTTGCCAAGTATATTGTTTAGATACATACTTGATCCTATCACTGGATTTTTGAGGAAATGGCTGGCCGAGATGTCAACGGGAATGATGCAGTCACTGTTCACATTATTTCCTCCACTATTGGAGGTAAAAATGGAGAACCCAAGCAGGTAAACATCTTTGTGAACAAATCTTTTCTACAAGAAACATATTGACCAGTTCGGGGCGGTTGGATAGATGACTGAGGCTCATTTCCCGGATAACTTACTTTTCAGACCATAAGTTACATGGCAGAGCGTGTTGTGGGGACTGGGTCTTTTGGTATAGTTTTCCAGGTATAAAAATTTGTTTATCTGTGGTAAATTTCTGATTGAGTACTGGTTCAACAGCTCATTTATCTCTTCTTTAGGCAAAATGCTTGGAAACTGGGGAGACCGTGGCAATAAAGAAGGTTTTGCAGGACAAAAGGTACAAGAATCGTGAACTGCAGTTGATGCGTGTGAAGGACCATCCTAATGTCATCTCACTGAAGCATTGCTTCTTTTCCACAACTAATAACAATGTAACTCTTTCTCAACTTGGTTATGGAATATGTGCCTGAGAGTATGGATCGGGTTCTGAAACATTACAGCAATGCAAAGCAGACAATGCCTCTCATTTATGTGAAACTTTATGTGTACCAGGTCTGTGTAATATTGATATAGTTGTCTTTGATTTTAATCTCATTTTCCAATGCTAACTATAGGAGCTGCAGATATTTAGGGGTCTGGCATACATCCATACTGTTCATGGAGTTTGTCACCGGGACTTGAAACCTCAAAATATTCTGGTATTCACCTATAATATTTTCTCCTAATGAACAGGATGCCTTTTTAAAATTTTTAGGATTATGGTGATGATTTTGTTTTCTGCAGGTTGATCCTTTGACTCACCATGTTAAGCTTTGTGATTTTGGGAGTGCAAAAGCATTGGTAAGCTGACTCCCTCTCTTAGTTTCTTCTCTTTCTGGTTCCATATCATGCAAGTATTATTGGTATATCAAACTGAGTTTAATCAAAAGCTCTTAAGTTCTATTCTGGATGAAGCTCTGGCTACGTGGAACATGAAATTTAGCTGTTCTTATATGGTTTTACCATGACAATTGGTGATTGACTTTGCATAATGTCATTGGTTGGTGGTTATCAAAAAAGTCTTCCTTCTATTGGGAGAAGTTTCTTTGGCAGTTTCAGAGCATGTTCTTCTCAAACTGGTCATTTTGACAAGCCTAAAGGGTGTAAAGGGAAAAAAACCACCGATTGAATTTACTAAAGGGAAAATAAATGTTGATCTTTCTACTTAGATGAAAACATACTACATATTGATAGTATTGAATCATGCTAATTGTACCTTGGATTGACAATGGATGCATTTATCAGATCAAGGGTGAAGCGAACGTATCGTACATTTGTTCCTGATTCTATTGAGCTCTAAAACTTATTTTTGGTGCCACAGAGTACGCGACCTCAATTGATATATGGTCAGCTGGTTGTGTTCTTGCTGAGCTTCTTCTGGGGCAGGTTGGAATTTCTTTCTATGTTTGATGTTGCCCTATTTAATGGACATGTGTGCATTTTATTAGATGTTCCAGTCTCTTGAGCGTTTGAAAATTTTTGCAGCCGTTGTTCCCTGGAGAAAATGCAGTTGATCAGCTTGTGGAGATTATAAAGGTACAACTTGCTTTGTGATGATTATATATGTACATTCAAGTGTGAACAGTATTATTAAGTACTGTTTTTTAGGTTCTTGGCACTCCTACCAGAGAGGAGATTCGCTTGCTGTATGAATGCAATTTATACTGATTTTCGGTTTCCACAGATAAAAGCTCATCCTTGGCACAAGGTTTTGGATGTTACTTTTGATTAATCATTGATACAGTAGTTCAATTCAAGAGGAATTATGTTTTAAATCATACTGTGCTTCATATGCTGAGGTTTTCCACAAAAGGATGCCTCCAGAAGCAATTGACTTTGCCTCCCATCTGCTGCAATACTCACCAAATTTTCGTTGCACAGCAGTGAGTTCGACCCCTTTTATGACTTCACTTATATTTTTCAAATCTTTGTTGTGATCTTTTTAATGTGCTTAGTTGTTTTTCACATAGTCACAATCATGTTATTAATCACTTGCATATATTTGACACCATTAGTCTTCTAATCTTAGGCTATCGCCTTTTGTTTTCTTACAAGCAAGACTCCTTTCTAACAAAAGTTTAATTTTGACTGCAGTTGGAAGGATGTGCTCATCCTTTCTTTGATGAACTCCGAGAACCTCATTGTCGACTACTGAATGGTCGGCCCTTGCCACCTCTCTTCAACTTCAAGCAAGAAGTAAGACAGATACTTTTCTAATCTAACTTTGTATGTTAGAATGCATGTATCTGTTCATTAGTAGAATGGTGTTCATCTTACACTTTGTAAGTACTTGTAAATGTTGCACTATATGCCAAGTTGTATGTTTCGGGTTCAGATCACCTGTTCCCAAAAGCCTGTGTCACTCTGTCCCATTTGGTGGATGTATAGATCTCAATGAGAACAGAGTGACATGGGCTTTTGGGAACAGGTGATTTGTTCCCGTGTGTTTCATTTGGATGATCGATTTATTGTCTCCAGTTTTATGGGTTCAGCATTTTCATTATATAACTAATTGGGGACGCTTTTCTCTCATTCTTAACATAATTATGCTTTTGGATTGTAGTTACATGGAGCTTCTCCTGAGCTCAACAAGTTTATACCAGATCACTTGAGACGACAAATGGGTCTAAACTTTTTGCATCTGGCTGGGACATAAAAAGTAAGACAAGTGATGCAGGGTTGATCAGTAATATGTGATTATATCTGTCAGTTGTTTGGTGATACAAAAGAACGGAAGAAGAAAAGGATAGAGCATGTTCTATTTATGTACTTGATCCTTCATTGATTGTGGTCTCACCAGCAACATTTCTTACTCAGCTGAACATACGGTATGAGACCGATGGAGCCTGAGGCGGACTTGATCTGATAGCAGCAAGTGGAAGGTAAAGACTTGAGAAGTTATCTGCAGCTTGGTAGAAGGCTCCTTATAAAATGGCCCAAAGAAAAGTAGGGGGGCCTGTTGTTTGATGCTGGCTTTTGGCTTGCTGTTGTTTCATATTAGTTTCTCATGACTTCTGGTGGAAGACCTTTAAGAATTCATCATCCCCGCAAGTAATTGGATGATGTTCTCTTGTAGTATAGCAACAACTATGCCACCTTCCTCCTTCTCATCGGGGTTCAGACATTTTTGCTCCATACTCATTTCACTACTTCCAGGTCTGCACCAAATGAAGTATGTCTCAAGGATTATGGAGTATGCAGGATCTAACATTTGGTGATCCAGAAGCGTAAAGCTCTGCATGCTCTAGCAGCTCTACTACCTTATATTCACATGCTAACTGCAGGTGATGGAACATGAAACAATCAAGCTACCTAGGTGCATGGTGGTTTGTGCAGGCAGGAAATGGGTGTGATTAGATATGTACTGATGGGAGTCAAGTTTTAAATGAATATTGTCCGATAAATACCCATTTCCATAGTTTTGTTGCCGGAAAATCCACATCTTAAAATCATTCGGCCTTGCAATTTTCTTTTGCCCAGTCTACTCGTGTGATCGTAACTTGGTACTCGCACTGGACAAGCAAAGTCTAATATGTGGAGTGTCCGCTACTGGACAAAATTATTGGATGGGTCTTTTGTTCGAAATTGGCGAAATAGTGGAAGGAGCAAATGTTGTCGGGGTTTCAACCGTCGAAGCCACATCCCAAAGAAATGAAAAGACTCAACATCACAAAGCGTTACTCGCTCCTATTCCTTGGATTCACCAAGCCAATTACTTCAGACAAAAGATTGAGATTGTTATTAAGAGAAACGGCGACCATCTCTGTCATGTCCGAATCTTGAGATTCTTCCAGGCCAGGACTCTCCTTCGCATCTCTTCCCTCCCTTGCAAGAAAATATTAACAAATGTAGAAGATAGTGAAGTCTTGTGTTTTCTTCTCAAGTTCAAGAGATAGTTGAGACAAAAATTATTCGACTGAAAAGCGTTTCTTTCATTTTTTGTATCATGGGTGTCAGTTCTTCGTGCAATCTGTCTTTAACTGTCACAGAAAAAGAAAAAGAAAATTGTAATACATGTTGGACTAGATCGTTAATCGTC
>JAOTJB010000002.1:21762773-21777364 GCA_027123815.1 Erythroxylum minutifolium | reverse complement strand
CACTTAACATGCATTATGCCATATTACTATTACTAAAAATTACATTCACAAATTAGCTAAATCATCAAACTGCAAATAACAACTATTGAATAAAATACTCTTCAAACAATCAAATATAAATAATAAACCAAATTTGAGTAGAGAGAGACACTACTTTACTTGCTAATATGTTGTTTAGTTAGTGATGCTGACGAGTGGCGACTGGTGGCATATTGGACGTGAGATAGCTGATGAGGGAGTTGGGAGAGCGTACACTGTTAGGAGAGATAGAGAAGAAGCACAGGGAGACGAGTGAAGATTGACGAACATAACAGAGTTTTGACTTTAAGAAAAAAAGAAGAAATGAAGAAGAAGGCAGAAGGCATGCCTCGTGTTTGGAAATTAATTAAAAGCAAAATAACGTCATTTTCCTTCCTGTGTAACCATTATTACTCAAGCAAAATGATGTTGTTTTGCTTTTAATTAATTTCTAGACATGTGACGTGTCCCTTCTTCTTCATTTCTTCTTCTGTTCTTGAAGTTTGAAGCAAAACAATGTCGTTTTGCTTATTATGTAACTGTTTTGTTTAAAACAAAATGATATCAATTTGCTTAAAAACAAAATGACGTTGTTTTGTTTATTTGAACTTATTGGGCCTTGAGTTGGGCATGGGCTTATTGGCTTGAGTTTGAGGCCCGGCTCGAGGTTGTTGACCTGAGGTTGAGGCTCGATAGCCCAGGGTCGAGGCCTATTCCATGACTTACCCAGCCTGGGGCTCGATTTGATAGGGCCTGGCTTGTTGAACACCCAGGCCAGGCATATTTTGCCATTCCTAGGTTTTTAGGAGTTGGGACCAAGTAGTCTTGCATATAAAATAGACGTACTTAAAAGTCTTTACAACTGCCACTCCTACAAGTAACGTATGTGTTTGTTTGAATGAACTACATTATAGAAACTAAAAGAGTAGGGACAAGATAGTTAAACCTTTGTTAGTGTAGGTCCCTAATCTATGGTAACTATATAGTATTAAATAGGATAGGACAGAACCAACCATCTCCTTTTAGACGCTCTCATCGTATTTCCACCAATGTTATTATGTCTTATATCACGGGAACTTTTTTAGAATATGGTAAAATTGAAATTGAATTCGTCAAGATTTAAGTCAGTCTTCTTTTTTCAATTATTGACCAACAACTTTTCTAATTTTTGAACATTTTACAAACACTCGCAGTTGTGTATGTTTTAATGTTTTAATTAAAATAAACATGTTTATACAATTCAATTAAAAAATAGAGTAAAGAAAAGTACAATAAAATTAATATTTTGTTAAACTATTCTCATTCTAAATAATATAAAAGAACTTAAAATACTTTTAACTTAATTTTTTTATAAAACAATCGTTTAATATTTTCTTATTGGAAGTTCATAATAAAGAATTTTCGCAAAATTCTTAAATTCTCTCCAAACATACGATTGAATATAATAATTCTTAAATGAAAATTGTGTTATATTTTTATATTGACCCATAACAGCTTAGTGATCTAGGGGGTTAATTGCCTTCCTTCACCATTAACCCATTATGTTATTTGTGAATTTTTACTTCTTTCACTAACTTTGCCTAATTAATGGGAAGTTGCACCACTTAGCCCGCTGACTCTTCTAATATAATAAAGAATATGATTTTAAAATATCTTTCACTCTATTTCTATATCACTAAACTACTTTTTTCATAACTTGAAGAAGTGTTCATATTTTTTAAGGTATTGCTCAAGTTTCTTTAGCTCCTTACCCCATATTATTGCAACTGATCACCACATCTTCATCTTTTAAAATGACAAGTGCCTTAATGAACCTTTAATTTATCTTGAGTTATCTTTATGTACGGTCAATCCAAGCATACTTATGATGTAGTCACATTACTCTATTACAAAGTTAAGCAATAATTTGATCCATTGTATATAAACCTTGTAGATTTTTATATCTTCAAACTTTCATATATAAGTTAAGTGCTTTTTATTGTTGTTTTCTTGTTTATCCTAATATTAAACTCCATGTAAATGCACCTATTATTTTGTAATAGTAGTGAAGAGTAGATTATCTTTCGTAAGGATTAAGTAAGTACTACATTTATCTCCTATTATCTAGTTAACAAAATAGATTGTAATTAATCTTAAGCTCATACCAAAGCAAATCAAGATGCCACTGGCAAAAAAACATAAAAAAGTAATCAACGATAATAAATTATATAGAATATAACATCTAGATAATAACTCTCTCTAGCATCATTTTACACTTTTGATTAAGTTATTTTGGAGATTATATAACTTAGACTAGTGAAGTTTCATAAGTTAATGAATTTTCATCCTTCAATGTATAACAAACTATCCCTATATTAATTAACTGATATGTTTATATGATTAATTATCTAAGAATGCATCAAGATTTGTGAAACTTTATAAAAGGTTTTATTCTAATACTAAGAGAATCATGTAAGTCTATTTCTAACATCCCATTTAATCTCTAATGTGTATGGCTAGATTGATCTTCAAATAGGTTCTTTCAAATATTTGCATATAAATTAATATCCTATTTAAGTCTTTTCTTTTATCTAACCACTAATAAGATTAAAAAATGTTATAATAGAACTCTTTTATAAAATATTGAAATCAATTTATATGAGATAACACTAAGTTTTCTCTTATATAAACATAAAAATACTTAGTTAGACATCATCCTTGAAATAATAAAAGTAAATAGAAGAGTTGAAGTCATTATTTTTCTACTTCATTAGAATGATTCCAAATCTCTTCCTTTATTGAAGATGACTACAAAGTGTTGTCTTAGAATTTTCTCTCTCTCCTATAATTGTTAATTCCTAATATGAAACTTTATAAAAATGACAAAGAAATAAAAGAATTATGATTACTCTTTGAACTGTGGTTTTTGCCACTCTTTAGATTGATTATTCTATCATAAGCACAATTATTTCTTAAGATTGTGTTTCATATTGCACTAAGAGTCTCTTTCTAGAAAGGAACATGAGCACTAACATGTCCATGTTTTAAACTATGTGCTTCATCGTAACTTTTCTATTATGTGATATAGGCTTTGACTTGACAGTGTACGAGCTCGCATTTTCTATCCTATAGTTATAGAGAGGAACACACCTTAACATATAGTCCTATGTCAGGTTGTGTTCAGCATTATTACACTTTCTGTTGTCTATATAGGGACACATGCTATAATATGCTTACGTTTGAGACCGTATTCAGTCGAATACAAATTTTATTTTATTTATTTGTAATCCTCTTTAATCCTTGGCCAAAATCATCCTCAATCCAATAAATCCAAAATTAACTAAAACATCAAATAAAATTAATAAAATCAAGGTAATTTAGATTAGACAACATAACAAAATACTAAGAAAAATATATGTACGTTGCATGTACATTAAATTCTTATAAACTTAAATTTTTTGTTTATCCTCAAGTAAATGAATTATAATGTTTATCAACATAAGTGAATTTTAATTCTAATAAGATTTAATAACCCAATTAAAAAGTATGATCATTATTTGTTTATTCACCTTGTTCATCAACAACCCAAATTTCTATATACTTATGGTAACTTGTAATTAAACCTCAAACTAGTTAAACTATCTTTCAAATTTGAACTTAAGATAAGCAATTGAACCTTATATATAAAGTCAATATAAAATGAGTAAAAAATATAATCCAATAAGTAACTAATAAAACATGCTAAAATAAACTAACACGAAATATTTTTAAAAATATTTATGGAATATGATAAGCTTGTTTAAAATGTCATGATATCCTTTTGATGTGATAATAAACACATGGTCATAAATACTTTCAATTTATCAGTGAGGCCATAGTTTCAAATTCCTCCTAGCACTACTCATAATTTTGACTTATCACTTATGTCAAAATTAATAGAATAAAATTCATTTGATGCTCAAACTTTATTCAAATTTCAAAAGTTTAACCCAATGCTTTATTTTTTGCCTAGTTGATTTTGATTCAACATTTAAAGTATATTTATTTTCCTCTAATAACATACTTTTAATGTAAATATTGTATATTTTATTCCATTCAGAAATCAGTTTTCTTCCCTATGAGTTATAGTCTTAATATGAATGATAGTTTTTACTGTTCATATATTATAATATGAATATACCATACCAATTCATTATGTATAGATGATAAAATTCCATTGATACAAAGTCACCATCAATTCACAATTAATATGGAATAATAAGCAATTTATTTCGTAAAACTCAAACTCAAGCTATGCTTCAATTACACATAAGGTAACAACAATTAATTCATCCTTTTCAAGACTATTAAATTAAATTTAAAGTAAATTACTCATTGGTAACAACATCCATAAACCTAGTATAGTTAAGTACTTTGTAAAGTAAAAGCCTAATTGATCACATAATTAATTTTTATTATTTCTTGAAATTGTAACTTACCAAGTTAAATATAATTGGATTGGTTTATTTAGAGGTTGTTTCCTACGTAACTGTTGTATATGTTTACTAGTACTAAAGCTTTTCCTCTTAACAAAATGCTTATTAATAACCTAAGACAAGTTCATTTATCATTGATAAGTAGTATAGTGATAAATAGAGTATCGATTCCACAAAAAAGTTATAATGGTTCATGGTCAATGCATCGAAACACTAGAAAATAAATCCTAACTTTACACAAGTAAATTTGTAGAAGTGGTAAGAAAGGATCGTATCTATAGAGAGTGTGTGTTTAAATTTTTTAATGAATAAACTAGTGTTTAGGATTGAGGGAGGTGTTTGGATGAATTCAATTAACAAAATAAATTAAAACTAAACTATTGAAGAAAAATCAAATCAATTAGTATAAAATTTATAAAATTAATCAATGAGTTTCAAATCCAATGTACGGTTCAATCTCGACCTTCACACAAATGTGTACAATCAATCGTTATATTGTTCATGTACCCCTCTTTGAAACTATTAACCGTAGATTAACAATAATCTCTGTTAATCCTAATTTTCCCTTAAGATGTATCTAATTCAAAAAAGCTCTTTAATTAGGTCTAGCTATCAAACAATCTAAAATAAGCTCTCTAAATTTAGTGTGACAACCATATCATAGAGCAGGAAAATTGGTCAATCTAAGCAATAACCACATAAGCTGGGGTCATTTAACCTATGCTATATTATCCCTAATAAAACTTGACCATTAGTTTACTACAAGTGAATCAGTTGTACAATGATTACGTATTATAGGCTAGATTTTATCAATGAATCCATACATGAATAATCTAGTAGACAAATCATAATCGTATATATATAAATCCAAAACATTAAACATAGAATAACACAGGCAATCCTAAAAAAGAGTTAAAAACAACTTCACTAGATTAATCAATGCCTAAACATATTCGTCAGCCTTGATATCCCCTTTGAATTAGAAAGATGAAATTTAACTCCTTATAGCTTTTAAAAGGGACGAGAATATGTCTACTTTTGTCTCTAATCTCTTCATGCCCTTTTATAGTGCGAAACTAGGGTTACGTTGTTATACATGGTCAGCTACATAGGTGTGTAAGTGACTGTGCATGTTAATTCGGAAAAATTATAGAGTTACACGAACTCAGAGAGATATATAACCAACATACACAACTGTGTAGTCATCTACATGGTTATGTAAGTCTCCATAAGGAAATCTTAGGGTTGCTTGAAACAACGGCTTTGATTTCATACACGTTTAAATACACAACCTTGTAAGTCACAATAGCTCCAATTCTTCCATTTTTTATCCCATCTTTACCTTAATTCATCTCCCTTTTACTCTAAGAAGGTATATAAGATTGAACATCGATATAACGACACCAAGGATTCAAATTTAGCTCATTTTGGTTCTTGTTCCTATAATTTATACCTAAAAAAATAAAAACCAAAATAAATATCTTAAGTGCAACGTAACATTAATCACTACGCATTAGGGAGCAAATATGTTAACAATCAAGCACTTATCAAGTTCTCCCACACTTAACTTTTGACCTTCATCGAAAAAACTAAAAATAAAAATAAAAAATAAAAACAAAATCAAAATCAAAACACTTACTTTTTAACCGTTTTTCTTAAGAATAGACAATCATAAGAAAAGAGGAATAACTTTCAAAACCTTAGCAAGAATTGAATATTTAATGTTTTTAATCATGATCATTCAACAACCAATCCCTCAAAAAATTGAGCAATCTAAGGGTAGAATTTGACAAGTTTTGTTTAAAAATAAGATAAATCCACGTGTACATTCAAACACCTTTCATGATGAAGAAATTCCATGAATTTGCATATCATTTTAGTTCTCCAACATTAAATATTCACTTGCATAACACGAATCAAATGAATTTTCAAGGTTATAATAGGGCCAAAGGTTAAGGTGAGAAGTATTTGGATCATGTCGTCCATAAGCCATAAAAATTATTAAAGCATGAAAAACACTCAATAGAGCATTGAGTGTAAAAATTAACATTCAATCAAATATGTGTACCATCAGTTATGATGATGAAAAAACTTTGTTTCATAACTTAGATTCAAGCTTTCACACCATAAACCAATTGAAGCAAAAAGAAATAGAATAAATTACGTATAAAACCATTATGAATAATAAACTATAACCATAAGGAGCGACCCTTTACAATAACTTCTCCCTTAATTACATTAAAACCAATTCACCCATTCCATATAACTTTAGGAGTAAAGATAAACATGAGTTACTTTTCAAAAAGAATTATTTTCCTCCTTGATAACTTCTTTTCTTTTATTCTCTTTTTCTTTTCTTTTCTCTTTTTTAATAAAGAAAAAAATTGAAATAAACTACATCAATGATAGAATTCATTGGTAAGAGATAAAAATCACATGTCATTAACTATAACTAACTCGAATATGTGTGCACCACACACTTATTCTCTTGTGTATCCACAAACATAGAAAATCATAAATGCTCTAATATATTTAAGGCTTGAGAACAAGAAAAGACTAATAAAGCTCAAGAGGCTTAACAACAAGATAAATCATGTCATTGGCTAGGCTATTTGACTAACGTAGCTTACAAAAAAAAGAATGCCTATATCATTTCCATGCTCATGCATGTGATAAAAATGTGGTCTCTAATACAAAATTCAAGGAAAAGTTAGGATGTGCATGTCGTAAAGGTCACACATGAATAAAAGACAACGAGTCTGATATGGATGTGCCAGTCTAAATGTTCAAAATCTTACTAGCTTATGTTTACCCACTATTTACTACTCTTCTAAAGGAAATGTACATTTTTTTAATCATAAAAGTTAAGAGACATGAAGAATTTTCCATGAATTTTTTTCTTAATTTTACTCTCTAATTATAACTTTATCATCCTAGAAGCAATAGAAAAAGAGAGTTTTGCTTTAAAAAAAGCAAAAAGAGCTTAAGTACACATAAGAAATAAACTTAAAAACACACCCAATATAAGTTTTATGTGAGGGGGTGGGGATTTTTTTTATTATGTCAACGCAACATTAAATATAAGAAATGTAGCATTAAAAAATGAAAAAATGTAAAGGAAAAGGAACAAACTCCTCTAGGGTTACCTCCTAAATAGTTCCTTTATTTATCCTTGTTAGCTTGACTTCACGTTTTCCTCCTCATATAATGTCATCTAGGTATTTAAGTATCAATGCTTCCATATTCTCCATTGGGAATCCTTCGTAGAATGACTTTACGTGACAAACATTCAGCTTAAATGTTTTTATGGTTTTTAGCCTCTATATTTCTACTACACCATATGAAAAATCACTAGAAACCAAAAATGAACTGACCAAATGAGAGCATAACTTACTTAGGAATAATTTAACTTTGAAAATGATAAAGAAGCACTTTTTGTCCAATGACAAAGCTTTTTCTCTAGATCATCTTGTCATAGAAAGTTTTGGTCTTTTCCTTGTATATCATTGCATTATCATATGAGTCGTTCTGCATCTCTTTAAGCTCTTGTAGATGTAGTCTTTTATGCACTCTTATCTCATCAAGATTCATGTTACAACACTTTTAGCCTAATATTCCTTGTGTTATAGCTGCACAGGAATATGAAACGACTTCCTAAACACCAATCTATATGGGGACATAACAATTTGTATTTTATAGGATGTTTTATATGCCCACAGTGCATCTTCCAACCTTAAGCTCCAATCCTTCTTATTAGGTTAAACTGTTTTCTCTAGGATTGACTTGATTTCTCTATTGGACACCTCATTTTGGCCACTCATTTTGGGATCGTAGGAGGTGGAAACTTTGTGTTTTATAGGGCACTTCTTGAATAAAGCTTCTGTTATCCTGCTGCAAAAGTATTTTCCCCTGTCACTTATGATAGCTCTCGACATCCCAAACCTAGAAAGGGTATTAGACTCGAAAAAACTGTAACAACTTTAGCATCATTAGTTTTGTTGGCTTTATCTTCTACCTACTTGGAAAAATAATCAACACCAAATAAGATACAATGAAAGCTAAAAGACAAAGAAAACAGTCCTATGAAATCAATGCCCCAAACATCAAAGACTTCAAAAAAAGGATGGAGGTTTATAGCATTTGATTTCTATGAGACAAGATCATTGGTACTTATCACATAACTTGCAAAAGAAATTTGCATCATTGAATAATGAGGTCAATAGAAACCACTATCCAAAACTTTGTAGGTAGTCCTTTTTACTCCAAAGTGCCCTTTATAAGCATAAGAATAATATAAGGTTAAAATAAAAAGCATCTCACTCTTGGGGACACACTTTGTTATGATTTGTTCTGCACAATGCCTTCAAAGATAGGGGTCGTCTCATATATAATACTTGACTTCAGTTTTTAACTTATTCCTTCAAGCCTTTGATAAACCTATAGGTAATCATTAATAACTACAAAATTCACAATATCTGCATACCATGAAGGTGTCAAATTGACAGAAAAAAATTGTTCATCTAGAAATGTTTCTCTTTAGGGAACATTCTCTTCCTTTCGGACCAAGCGTTTGAGGTGATCAACAACCATATTCTCTCTCCCCTTTTCATCTCTTATTTCTAAATCAAAATCTTAAAGGAGGAGGATCCATCAGATTAACCTTGGCTTTGGCTCCTTTTTTTGAGTTAGTGCTTGTATGATAAGAGTAAACAATAACTTTAACACTTAATAAGTATGACCAAAATTTTTCTAAAGCAAATACAACAAATAAAAGATCTTTTTTGGTTTTGGAACAATTTAGTTGGGCCAAATTTAAAGAATTTGAAGCATAGTAGATGACATGTGCAACTCTTCCCACTCTTTGTCTTAAAATAGCCTCTATTACATAATCACCTGCACCACACATGATTTTAAAAGGAAGGCTCCAGTCCAAAGGCTGAATCATTGGTGGAGATGTTAAAAGCTCCTTAAGTTAGTCTAACATCTCATTGCACTTATTGTCAATCTCAAAAAGCACATCTTATTGTAACAACTTGTATAAAGGAGAGGCTAACTTTGAGAAATCCTTAATGAACTTACGGTAAAAACCTACATGGCTAAATGATAGCTCCGTGTTTAGCTCAAAGTTTTAAAATTAATTGAAGTTACTATATCGTAATTATATGACTTGTATAAAATAGTATAACAAGGCATCATTCCCTTAAGGATTGGTTAGTCACCTTGTAATTTAAATTGACTTTTGTTTGAGTAAACCAAATAATAAGAGATTGAAATTGCAAAATTTCATAATTTAAAGTCTTGCAAACACACTTCAAAATGTCACAAAAATAAGACCACAATTTTTGTTTAGAGAATCAAATTATAAAGGTTAGGTTCAATCTCTCCATCAAATTATAAAGGTTAGGGTCATTCTCTCCATACCATGTAATCCCTCACTTTGGTAATGTAATCATGCTTAGTCCTAGGCATTATAATGTATTGGCCCTTTCTCTCTTAATACTCGAACTAATTAAGCCCTAAATAATGATTGAAGTTTGGTATGTGATCTCTCAACTTACACATTACACTTAACCGTTAAGTAGATATAAAGTAACTTATTGGACAACCAACTAAACATCCAAGATCTCTCTCTAGGCAATCACATATATATTCAAGTTATATGAAAATAACATAAAACTTAGGCTAAACATCCCAGTATGTATACTAAATTTACATATTATTGCAAAAAGTGGGTTAGACAATTCTATAGTAAATATCACTTATCAACTCCCCCACATTTACCCTTTTGCATGTCCTCAAGCAAATTAAACACAAAACAAAAAAATTCACACAAATTCACGCAATCATGCATACATACAACATAAAAATTAATGGTTCAATGGCCTCAAAATTAAGAATTAATTTGGTTTTAAACAACAATTATTCAATGAGTTCCAATATATCAACCAATTCCATCATGTTTAAGCACTTTAATATAAGCATACGTATGAATCACGAATAACAAGTTAGAAATTTTCATATAAACGATTCTTAGAAATTTTCATATAAACGATTCTTACTTTCTTATACTATATTCGTTTTTGTTGCAAGAATTTAATGTTAAATTTATGTACCGAACGAGTTGTGAAACTTATAGCTAATTAGTCCCTGTGAGTGAGTAATTCAACAAAGATGCTTCTTTTTTACATATTTTCGTTGATAATTACATTTCATCGAGAGGTATATTCTTTGTTGAATCGTACTCATATAACATAACAGTTGATTTGGTAAAAGAAGTAAGCAAATTACGTCGATGGTCCTGCTTATCCAGAAAGGGCGATATTGTCTTTCCACGGAACGTAATGTCATACGAAACCCTAACCCTTACACGGATCATTTCTCTTAAATACAAAGGCCACCTCTATTTCGACAACACAACCCTCCAATTTTCCATCCTTCCATACTGCGACCATGGTTTTTACCCCGTCTCTCAACTCTCTCCTGTATTGTATATGTTTGTTTGTACTAAATGTGAACGTATCTTTATGTTTCCTCAGGCTTCCGAGAAGAAGCTGTCCAACCCAATGAGAGAAATCAAAGTCCAGAAGCTCGTTCTCAACATCTCCGTCGGAGAAAGCGGGGATCGTCTCACTCGTGCCGCCAAGGTTTGGACTTTACTCATCTGCTTAATTGTTTCCTTCTTGGTTTTGTTTGTGTTGGATCTGATTTGGTTTTGCTACTAGGTGCTGGAGCAACTCAGCGGTCAGACCCCAGTCTTCTCCAAGGGTATGATTGCGATTTTCACTTTAAAATTGTTTCTATATGGGTTTGTTTATTATTTGGATTTGAGCAGCTAGGTACACTGTGAGGTCCTTTGGTATTAGGCGTAATGAGAAGATAGCTTGTTACGTGACTGTGAGGGGTGAGAAGGCTATGCAGTTGCTGGAGAGTGGTTTGAAGGTTAAAGAGTACGAGCTCTTGAGGAGGAACTTCAGTGAAACTGGATGCTTTGGGTTTGGTATTCAGGAGCACATTGATCTCGGCATCAAGTGAGTCCTTTCACACTTTGTTGTATACTACGATTTCTTATGGATTGGCTTGGATAGGAGTTTGTTATTGTGTTTTTAATGATAATTTTCAAATGATTTAATAGCAGTTTCTGGCTTTAGTTCAACTAACAATTTCGAAAAACATTTTTGCGTCTGTTGTTAAATTGAAATCAACAGAGTCTACTGCTAAGCATGGATGTTAAGAGTATAAAATGTTTCTTTTTATATCTTTTGCATCAGGCCTTTGTCATAGTTTGTTTTTTTTTAACTATTGCTTAGTCAAGCAGTGGTCTGTCAAACTTCTCAAGTTTGATAAACTTATGCTAACCGTCTCCTATGTATCATGCCTTTGATTTCTCAACTGGTTTATTAGAGTTGAGATGGCCCCAAGTAATATTGAGAACTGTTGCTGAAGACTTCTGTTACCTGTGAAGTGATTCCACGACCATATGGCAGTGTGCTTGGTTTTGTTTCAAGCGCAGATTCTTGGTGGTTTTAAGATAATACTGGAGTGCCCAAAGTTTAGAGATGGGACCTAATCATAATCATCCTTGGGAAATGCAGTTTATGTGACATTTTTGTGCATCCCATAATACTCCTCTTCATCAAAGTTTTTCTTGCTGTTATAGGGGTCGCCATGCTTGTGTTTGATAGTTGTTATTATGACTATCAAATTATGGAACTGCCTTTAACATTTAAACCTCTTGCCAGATATGACCCGTCAACTGGTATCTATGGTATGGATTTCTATGTTGTTCTAGAGCGCCCAGGTTATCGTGTGGGTCGTCGCCGCAGGTGCAAGTCTCGAGTTGGAATCCAGCACAGAGTAACGAAGGAGGATGCAATGAAGTGGTTCCAGGTCAAATACGAGGGAGTCATCCTTAACAAGGCCCAAAGTGGCCCATCTTAAATGTTTCCAGCTTGATTTAGTTAAAATTTTGTGAGTTATTACTTGAGGAATGTCCTTTTCATTTGTTGGAAAAAGGTTTTTGAAGAGATCATTGAATTTATTTCTCGCACTAGTACTTGAAAATGAATTTTTATTTAATAGTACGATGGTTTTTAAACGTGTGTCCGACGTCCGTAGATATTTTAAGTAGTTTATTGGAATTTGTCCCTCCAATATGTCAAATATCGTGTGAATAATACTAGCTGATCTTTTTAGCAGTCCAAGGACATACTTTATTTAAACAACCGGGAAAATGATGTTTAATGTTTCCCTACAGGTCAACTAACATAATATCATGATATTAATCTTGGTGTCACCATACACTCAACTTCATTTTGTGTGGGAGTCGGTAAATCACGTATCAATCGTGAAACTTTGTAGGGAAAGTTAACGTTTCTGCTTAACATATGTTTATATATATATATGTCTCGCTTAGTCTAGGTAATATATATGACGACAAAATTGAATGTGAAGTTTCCTGAAAACCACTACGAAAGCAAAAGAAAGAAAATGAAATGGAAGATATTATGGAAAGCACCAATATGCTTCTACTGGTAACTTGGTGTCTTTCACTTCAAAAAGAAGTGAAGTCGCTTCAGGACCTTGAGTGATTCCACAAGTTCAACATTCTCCACCTTTGATGCACTAGTTCCTTCAGCGGAGGCGGTTTCATTTCGTCTATTCTTGGCATATTAAACTCCTGGCCCTCAACTTTTCACGGTTGACACGTTATGAGTGAGCTCATAAGCCTTCCTCTAGGGGGTTGATGTTGATGTTATTGTTGATTTCTTCACAAAATTGGAGGGGATGTGTTAGTTTTAAGCCCGCCGTTAAGAGCTGGGCGTCATTTTGCATTTATGCTTTTCGTCGACGCCTCTTTTCCTTATTTCGCTTTATTCCCATCCTTCTCGTAGTTATTGTCTATAACCTATTGACATTATCTATTTGTTTAATAAATATATTTTTATCTTTATTTATCTTATCAATTATATTTTACATTTTATATTAAATATTAATTTTAAAAAATAACTATGGTGTAATTAAAATCATAATGTAAATATAATTATGAAATCAAATTAGATTTAGGTTTTTTTAATTGTTCCTAAGTCTATTTCCATAAAGACATAATATTTACATAATAGTAAAACTAATACACATATATTTCTCTGTTACAAAGAAATTTGTTGATCTTACAAACTAAAAATACATAGATAGTTAAACTAACGAGTGAATGTTCATTAAAGAATGAGTTTACTAAACTGACCGACTAATAAAAAATTCGAATGAAACATTACTTATAAGTTTGTAAGTGTCTTCGTTGTGATAGTTGTATAATTAATACTTAGAGATGATATTACCAAAATATCTCATATGAAAATATTATGTTTCGATCTTACTTATTTCTAATTCTACTTAGAATAACTCAATCGGTAATACTTAAGTATAGTATGGAATATAAGAAAATAGTTTAATAATCCAATAAAAGAACCATCACTATAAAGTAATTATGAAAAAATGTTCTATTATTCTTTATTAATAATTATTGTAAATTTTTTAGTTACGGATTGAGATTTGAAAAATATTAGTTTTAAATAAAAACAATATGTCAATTACTAATTTACACAAGTGAACATAATTGAAATTTATATAGAGCATATACTAAATTTATAGTATATATCCTATTTAAGCATTGAATCACAAAATGAATAAGTTGTGTATTATAACTATATACAGAATTGTTAGTTAAACTACTTTGACATTTATAATATTTAGTAGTTGTAATATATTGCTAGATGATAATTTTGATATATATTTGATTTATGTATGTCTAATTATAAATTATAAGTTTATATACATTACCAATATATTAGGAACCGAATCAATTACATATAAGGAAATAAAAGAGAGAAAAATTGATGAGTTATATACTTGATCAACTCATAATTGACTCCTTCATTAAAGAACAAAAAGATTTGCATAGACCCCAAACAAATTTGTCCTTAATCAATTTATTTCTGTAACATCCCCTCACTAATGGGAAAGGGCAATTTGGTCATTTTGAATGGGTTAGAATAATTGAAAGTGTTTCTGATACATTCATGCATTCATATATGCATATGAATAATAATTAGTGAATTTTTT
>JAOTJB010000002.1:21692944-21704205 GCA_027123815.1 Erythroxylum minutifolium | reverse complement strand
AAGTGATTTTGTTAAGTGATGTGACACGCCACCCTCGCGGGGCACGGATCCGGGTATCACTGTCGATATCGGGTTCGAGTTTTGCGGGAGTAGGGTGTTACACAAATAAATAGTATAAATTCTAGATAAAAAATCTAAATTCATTATTATTTTATAAAATTAATAAAATATTCATAAAGTTAACCAAAATATTAATTTTTCTTTCATTAAAATGCCTTTTTAAGCCACTTTTAAATAATTTTTTAATTAATTAAATTGCTTTTTATAATATTAAAATTAAAAATGTTAATGCATAAATTGTCTTTATTATAAATTAAGATGAAAAATGTTCTCCTATCTTAGATATTATCTAAAATTATGTCTCAATTTTTTTTTTAAGATTGTCTTGTTAGACAAGATCATTAGCCGTCATTCTTTAAGTAGTTAGTTGATTAACAAAAGTTAACTCAACTAGCAAGAGAAAACTAAAGAAACTATTTTTCAAAAAAAATTCAAAAAGAACAAAATAACTATAAAAAATCATTTCTTATTATGCAAAAAAGGGTACAACTTTGTTTGTATACAAAAATTATGAAAGATAAATAACTACTTATACTAACAAATTAATCCAACCCAACATGTTTGATATGAGTTATTACAAACTATTATAACTAAATACCTACTCCAACATACATGCATGGCCTTATATGAAGATAACGATTGCTGAGATTTGGTGGATGCATGTTATGGATAAATGAAACCAGTTTTGAGTTGATTGCGTACTAAATGACAATCAATCTTTGTATACTTGGTTCTTTAATGGAGAATTGGATTAGCAATTATATGAATTGCTGCTTGATTTTCACACCAAAGAGAAATAGGAAAAGGATAAAAAATCCAAAAATCTTAAAGAATATAAGATATCCATTATAGCTCACACAAATTAGATGTCATGCTTCAACTTCTATTGAAGATCTTGAAACGGTAGTCAGTTTCTTTGTTTTCCATGAAATCAAAGAATTCTCCAAATAAACACAATAACTCATCAATGATCTTCTAGTGTCTAAGCAAGATGCCTAATAAGCATTACAAAATGTTGTAAACTCAAATATATCTTGAATGTTGTAAAATAAGCTTATACATGGTGATCTTTTCAACTAATGTAAAACATGCAATGTTGCATCCTAATTATATGGAGCGTTGACGAAATATGAAAGTTGTTGCATGATATAAATAAGGTCACGACGAGTTAAATTGAGATAGAGCAATCAACTAATTAGTCTTCAATAACGATTAAGATCAGATAAGAGAGAATCATCTGAAGGCTTAAATTTATGCCCTTTAGGCATAGGAGCTTTAGCTATTTTGGAATGTTGGAGACCAATATATGTAACAATGTTTAGAGAATATTTTCTCTGGTTGATGTAAGCTCCTTAAGGCAAATGGGCAATTTCTATTCTAAGAAAATACTTTGCATAGACAAGACCTTTTATTGTAAAATATTGGTCCATAAGTTGCTTAAACTTGATGATTTCAACTTCATTAGAACTTGTGATCAATACATTATGTATATAAACCTATAAAATTAGAAAATAAGTGTCAGTCTTCTTCACAAGAAAGCATGTAGCTTGTTTAAAGTTATAATCACAAAACTTTGTAGATTGTTTAAAGTTATAATCATAAAACTTAAGAGTAACTCTTAGTTCCACTGTCATGATGCCTATTTTAATCCATATAATGATCAAATTAATTTATAGAATTGATCTAGCTTTGTTTTACGATAACCTTTAGGAGAGATCATGTATAATTACTCATTAACATAGCCATTTAAGAAGGCATTGTTGATGTAATAGTCAATTGTAGATACTAACAACCATGAGAAAAATTTTGATTGTAACAAGTTCTACAAATAGTGAAAAACTATCATAATAATCAATGTCCTCAATCTAATTATAACCCTTGGATATAAATTGAGCTTTAAACCTATCAACATAACCATCTAGTTTAAGCTTGAATTTATAAACCCCCTTTAATCCTATAGGTTTGTTTCCCTTTGGAAGTTTTGTAGGCTTCCATGTATCAGTATTTGTAAGCTTCTATGTATTAGTGTTCTCAAAAGCTTTAATTCCAACTGTATGGCTTCCACCTATCTTGTCCATAAGAACTTGGCTCCTTAACATTTAACAAGTTTTGCTAAGAAAATAATATGTGAATAAATATATATGAAAGGAAGAAAATAAGATGAAGGTGAATGATTACCTATTATAAGAGCTACAGAACTAGTAGATACACTAGAGAGGAACTCAAGTGTAAGTTATGGTACACTAGAAACAAAGTCATCAAGCCATCTTGGTTTGTTTCTAGTTCTAATATTATATCTAGGTACATCAAAAGAAGGTTGAGGTATAGGAACTGGTTCTAGTGATAGACTAGGATTGATGGTGCTATCATTTGATGGACTTTATGATCGATTGAAACATTAAGGTTCAGGTAAGCAAGATATATCTTCAATAACATGTATTCTAAGTAAAGAGGGCAAATTTTTTTTCACATTAACAGTTGTATATAGGAAAATATTTTCATGAAAGACCATATCCCTTGAAATAACAATTTTCTTGGTTGTTATATCATAGACTTTAAAAGCCTTTTTTTCCAACTGAAAAACTAAGAAATATGCATTCGAAGGCCCTTTTCTCAAAATTTTCTTTTAGTTATATTAGTAGCATAATATAGACGTCTAAAAAGATTTAAGGCCATATAATATGGTAATTTATTATGAAAAATGTCATATGGCACCTTCTAATTTAAAACTAGTGTTGGTGATATATTCAAAATATATGTTGCCATAATAATATATTTACCTCAAAATTGTTTTAAATTAAAGATAATATTAAACCACTAAAGCTCTTGCAGTTTTTAAAAGACGTTTACATTTTCTCTCAACTACGTTATTTTATTGAGGGGTGTGAACACGACTCTTTTGATGTACTATCCCTCTTTCAAACAATAAATATTGAAAAGTTTTGCTTAAAAATTCCAAATCATTTTAAGTTATGATGCATTTTACTGTAGTTTAAGATTGATTTTGCATCATATTGAGAAAATGTTTAACATTAATCAAACTATGATCTTTGATTCTAAGTAAAAAAAAGTCTAAGTAGTATGATTAGAATCATCCATAGTTGTCATTAAATAGTAAGAACCATAAATGGATTGTTATTTATAAGGTTCTCTTATATCCATTTGCAACATTTCAAGAATTTTCTCTACTCTTCTTTGACAATGTTGAAAAGGTAGTATATGTTATTTAGACAAAGGGCATATTTCATAATGTCATTAAGTTGTGTCTATATGTATATGACAACCAGCAATATTCAGTGGTGATATATGGTTAGGTATTTTATGTCATAAAGAATAATTTTGAAAGTCAGGCTTATCATATTCATCTATGCTTAATTTAGCAGTTAGAATACGAGTTACAATATTGTCACTAATCTTAAAACTAGACATATTCAAGGTGTATAAACTTTCTTCAACTCTACCCATAACCAATATCTTCTTAGTCTTAAGGTCTTATAAAATAGAATAAGTGGATGAAAAAAATTGAACATTTGTATATTTAGGTAGCTTTTGTTTTTATAGAAGATTATATTTAAAACTAAGCATATGTAAAACATCCATTAGGCTCAGGTTTTGGTCAAGATCAATATGTCCAATGTGTTTAACATATTAGATCAAACCATTTGAGAGATATATAAAGGTTAAGGCTTCAATAGGTTTAGGTTTATGAAAAAGGTTCAAGTTATTAATGTCTTTGTACTTAACTATCCTTTTCTTTCTTGTAGTAAACAAGTATTCTTAGAATGACCATCTGTATAAAAATCACAATAAAGATCATTCTTCTATTAAGTTATTTCTTCTTATAAACATCATTCAATCACATAAAGAATTGTATCAACTTATTTAGGTCATTCATTTCTATCATAGCTCTAAAAGCTCCACAAGTATACTGTGCACCATGAGTACATTATAAAATTGAAGCCAATCATACCAATTCATCAATGTTATGAATACCATACCAATACTGGTACCAAACTTAGTTATGGTATGGTACTATACCGATACTAGTCAATATCATGTATAATTTTAAGTAATTTTTTAAATTATAAGATAGTTCCTAAATTTTTTAAAATTAAAAAATAGTCCCTCAATATATTTTGCTCTATAATTTATAATTTTGCATCAAACACATCTCTAAAAATTATAATAATAGAAATTTGAAATAAGAACATTCTATTTACTTTTAGTAATATTACTTTTCATATATTTTACATATAAACAATAAGCACAACTAATATTAAAAAAGATTATTTCATTGTTACACAAATATAAAACTAAGGATAATACAAAATACTT
This sequence comes from Erythroxylum minutifolium, assembly GCA_027123815.1. Classification (NCBI taxonomy): domain Eukaryota; kingdom Viridiplantae; phylum Streptophyta; class Magnoliopsida; order Malpighiales; family Erythroxylaceae; genus Erythroxylum; species Erythroxylum minutifolium. The sequence continues at coordinate 21,699,810 of JAOTJB010000002.1, read as the reverse complement.
AAAATGTTACAATTTTTCGTATAATAAATAGTAATTGCATCAAAATATTAAATAAAAAATTAATAAAATTCCATTACTCTAACTATTACAATAAGAGTTCGTGCCGAGAAATATAACCAACTAGAAGTAAAACCTAAAAAAATTATTTATAGTTATATTTATGTTGCATATATAGAACTTAATATATACATTAAATATAAGTGAAATTAAAAAAAGAGAAGAAATCAAAAACCTAAAACTTCATTCAATCAAATATCTGTTCAAATCACATTCACCTCAATTCTCATTTGGTACAAAATCTTCATCATTGAGAGAAGCCTCATCATCACCATCATTCAAATTCATTGCACCAAATGACACGTTAATACTTTCTCATCTAAGATTATCTTCTAAGTTACTCTCATCTATCAAACTCAGTTAGTCAGAAGCCCAATTTGCTAAAAGATCGATATGGTTAAGGCAAATTAGATCTATATAATTACTTGTTCTATTAAGAATCCTAGTAAACAAATAAAATTAAATTATTAAGAAATTATTCAACTTAATAATGATAACAATATACCTTTATCGAAACTTTACGAATAAAGACCAAGTCGTTCAATCTTTTATATTCCAATATATTCCTTTTCTTGAAATGAATGAACTTAAATATGCTCCAATTCCTTTCACACCCTATAGCACTCACATAATGACTTAGAATTTGAATTTCAAACCTTTGCAATTCTAAAACACTACTTGCAAATCGGTCCCACTAAGCAATTATAAGATAATAAAAGTAATATTTTAAATAAAATAAAGTAATGATTAATTTCTATCAAGTAACAAAAGTGAATAAAAATATATACCTGGATTAAATTTTCTCTTTAACAAATAGCAATAAGCATCTTAAAATCACTAGAAGCATCCTTATAAACCTTCATTCGTAAGCTTAAGAGATCTTGCATCGTCTCATGAGAAACAATTGTTGTCATAGTTGATAGTATTCTCCTATTAACTTCATATTTCTTTGTAAAATTTGGTCTAAAATAGATAGTAGGATTTAAAAATGCCCCAGCTAGCAAATATGAGAGCAAAGTTATCTTTCTCATCTCTCATTAATGACTACAAGATAGGGTGTATTTAAAAAAGATTTATTTTTTAGAATGACCTTAATTGCTTCATTCGCCCTCTCTATAGCATTATAAAAATAACTTATTGTTGCTTTCTCATCACTGTGATCTAAAAGAAGTACTCTCACTAAATGCTCACAAACTCATATAACAAATTGAGGTTAGGACCAAAATTTATGATCTTTAAGTATAATTTTAGAAACCTTTAATTTAACATTAGACTTAGCATGTTGAGATGTAATCTACTTATCACTCGTAAACTTTTTCCTTAACTCCTTTATTAGAACAAAACATTAAAATGATAAGAAATTAGTTGCAAATCTTATAATAGTAGGACAACACAAATTTCTACCATTGGTGAAATCCTTTCTCATTAAATGTAGGACTCGTGCATAATATAGATGAACATGGTCTTTTTTTTTTTGCTTTCTACACAATCTCATCAATGATAGGAAAATATATAGCATCTCTTATATTTTCCATCATTAGGTTGATGCACTATATAGCATAACGAGTCTAATAAAAAGAATTATGCATATTTTGTATTCTTCTTCTGGCTGTAATATTTTTTATGCTCAACTTCATTTATAACTTAATCAAATATCTGAACATTTCCAATAAAACCAAATGCATCAATAGACTTTAAAAACATTACCACCTTTATAGAATAAACCAAAAATTTAATAATAAGCTCCTATTTTCCATTTATCCAACCATAACATATGATTAAACACCCATAAGTAGCCCAATTCATTTTTCTTTTATTTAAATAACATTGTATTTTGTAAACAAATATGCTTAGAAGTTTACCTCTACAGTCATTAATTAAAGAAGCTTCATATCCTGAACTATAAGAGGCAATAAAGTCCACCATATCCTGGTAATAATAAGACTAGGTAGTATTGAATGTTATACCTAAGTCATACCACCATCTAGCCATTTTCATCTTCACATTATAAGTTGCTTCTTTAGATTTTAAGGCACTACAGATCAAAGGCTAAGCTCTATGAGTTGTTTGTGGCGCAAAAAATTAGCCACGTGTCTTCTTCTTTTTCTCACATCAGGTAAAACATTCCCTTTTTGTAAGATAGGAATACCACCTTTAACATCACCACTATCATCCTGACTACTTCAAAAGGAAATTCCACATCAATTTCACACTTCAATCTTTGTCTTCTATCTTTCTCATGTTGATACTCTTTAAACAAAGTCTCCATTTTCCATTTCATATCATGTCTCACTTTCTTACAAGGCTCCACATCGCCTTTAATCCCAACTATTACAAGATTTATGGGTAATTTCTCATCATTTTAGTATTTTGTTCTACTGAAGAGCTAAGACAAAAGTTTATAAGTAATAAGAAGGTTGCATCTCAGTATGCTAGGTCTAATACTAGATCAAAGGTTTAAAGAATTGTTGTTAAAGATCATGAATTTTGGTCCTAACGTCAATTTTTTGTATGAGTTTGTAAGGCTTTGATGATAGTACTTCATCTGGTTGATAGTGATGAGAAGGCAACAATGAGTTATTTTTATAATGCCATGGAGCAGGTGAATGAAGCAATTAAGGTCAATTTGAAAAATAAGTCTTCTTTTCATGCAACTTATCTTTTTATCATCAATAAAAGGTGGGAAAGGCAACTTACTCTTTATTATTTGCTATTGGGGCATTTTTTAATCCTATTGTCTATTTTAGACTAAATTTTACTTTAAAAAAGCTTACTTCAATAGGCAAATGATATTGACTATCATAACAATTATTTTTTAAAAAGATTAACTAAAGATTTTATTAACACTAGCAAAGCTATTACACCTTTACATTGTAAGACTTGATACAAACTAGTTATAGTTCAGTACAGTAATCTTGAGAAAAAAGTTACAAGTTATAAAAGATTTTATCTGAGCTTTATATCTAGAGTGAGCGTGCTTTGTGCATTCCTTGTTATCATAATCTCTTTAATATAGTTTAAAGTGTTGTCATCTAATTGATGCTTTTTAGTGGTTCCTTGTTTGTGTAATTTATTGTTTCTTCCTCTCCATATTAATTAGATTGTTGAAATGAAAACAATTTTGTGTAGCTCTCCACCTTGTTTGAGTTCCTTATCCTTTTTTAAACCATAACAAGACTTTGTTCCATTCATATGCTTGAAAATGCTCCATTAAAAGATTCAACACTTTATTCCAAATAAATTTAGATATCTTGCATTGGAAAAATAGATGATCCTTATATTCCTCCTCTTCTTTTCATAAGACACATATAGTATCATAAGAATAAAAGCATCTATCCTTAGTTCTGATTATGCTTTTTATAACTAGTCAGCTAATCAAAGAAGCTTTGGGGTTTAAAGTTTGTTTACATAGTATTTCATACTATGATACATTTTCAAGGTTAGTTCTGTAAATTCTGTAGTAAGAGTCATTAGTGAAATACCCTTGGGTAGTGGCTAACCACATGATTAGGCCTTCTCTATGCAAATGATGAAGCTGAGGTAAATAATTTGATAATGAAGAGGAGCCTCTAAAGTTGCAATACCAAACTCCATCTTGTATGACTAAAAAAACTCTAGCGTTTAAAGGAATTCCATTCCTTAAAAGAGATCATTTCGCACAAATAATGGACTAAGATCATTCCAGTTGCCATGCTAGAACTAAATTTTTTCACCATTCCCTAATTTTTGCTTAATGCAAGGGTATAAGAGGTTTCCCAATTTCAACATATGTAAGAAGTACCAAGAGTGTTCCTTGTTTATTTCTAGTTGTCGTATGTTCTAGTTTCTTATGTAAAATTTATTGATCCATTTGATCCAAATGCTTCTTTATCAATGTTTAATCTCTAAATTGTTTCACTTAAAAGGACTTTTAGCTTAAGAGAGATAAGGACAATTACTAACCCCCCCATCTTCTTTAGGATATATATCTCTTCCCATCTAACCGTTACCCTTTTTGCATTTCCTTCCTTATCGGACCATAAAATAGCTTTGATACTTCTCTTAATCTCCTTAATGAATCTCTTAGTAAGAATTAAGTGAGCACTTTAATACGCATGTAGACTATTTAGGATAGATTTAATCAGAGTGAGCCTAGCAACAAAGGATAAAAATCTATTTTGCCAAGTATTGATTCTTGCTTTATATGATTCGATCAGTGGAATGCAGTTTTTAAATTTTAGATTGGCAATAGTAATAGGAATGCCAAGATATTTGTATAGTGGAGTTTGAATTTTGTGGCTAGATCTTCTACTTAAATCAGATTGATTCCTCACATTAGAAGAAATGAACATATTACTTTTGTTACCATTAACCTTCAATATAGAACAAGCTGAGAAAAACTCTAGAATACCCAAGATTATTTTAGTGGATTGGAATTCAACACCACATAATAACAGAAGATTATCAACAAATATCAAATGTGTGATCCTCACGTCTTAACATCTATGATGGTATTGGAACATGTCATTAGATGAGTTTGTTGAGAATCTTAGATAAAGCTTCCATAACTAGTGTGAATAAATAAGGGGAAAGCGGATCCCTTTGCCTTATTGCCCTTGTATTTCTAAAGATTTAGGTAAGAGCCCCATTTATTAGAATGCTAAAAGACGTTGTTGTGATGCATTCCATTATTTCTTTGACAAACTACTTTGGGAATCTAAAAGCTAGAAACAAGATTTAACAAACTCCCATTTGATGGTGTCAAAGGTTTTTAAGAAATCAATTTTGAATATAGAACTTTTGATGGCTCTTCTTAAGGTGTAGTCTTTCATTATTTCCTGTATGAGCAATATGATATCTCCTATTGATCCCTTAGTAATAAATGCACCTTGAGATGGATTATTGACATCCTTCAGAGCCAAATGCAATATGTTTACTAGAATCTTTTCAATTACTTTATAAATAGTATTATAACAAGATATAAGCTTGTAATCATCATAAATGAGGGATTATGCTTCTTTGGAATAAGACATATAAAGGCCTGGTTCATTTCCTTCAACATATTGGATGAAGCAAATAATTCTTGTACAACTTTATTGAATAGTTTACTAGTGATATCCCAAGTCTTCTGGAAAAAATAAGCATAATATCCATCAGGTCTTAATGCTTTGAGGGGTGCAAACCAAATAGAACTTCTTTAATCCCCTATTATGTGATGGGTGACACTATGTATTCCTTCATCTCCTAAGTGATTAGCCTCTTAAAGAATACACTGATGTTGAATTCCCTAGGGATATTGTTGTCTTCAGATCCCATCAAATTAGTGAAGAAATCTAGAGCTACTTCTTACATGTTGTTATGATCTGTATGTAGAACCCCATAGTTGTCTTATAGCTCAGTTATCTTGTTTTTTTCTTTTGGATAGGATGGAAGAGTGGAAGAATTTTGTGTTAGCATCTTCATCCCTTAACAAATTGATCCTTGATTTCTGTTTTAAAATAGAATTATGTAAGTATAAAGCCTCTTAGTACTCCTTTATTCTTTGACTTTCTAATATTCTCATAGCGTTGTTATAAGGATGCTTATAGTAATTCTCTTGAGCATGTCTCAGATTGTTTTTAGCTTCTAATATTCCTTTATTTTATTCTTTGGCAGACTCCTTGATTGTAACCTTAACAAGTTTGAGTTTCTTTATAAGCTAAAAAGCTTTATATCTATTGCATCATTTTATACCCATGAGGGGTAGTGTTGCAATTATGCTTTCAATAACTACCAAAGGTAGTTATGTGTTTTGAATGTAAACACCAAAAACGAAAAGCATATAATATTATTTGCGTGTGTTTTCTACTTCTACATTATTATTTCTTGTTTCATACGAAGAAAAAAAAAGAAAAGATCTATAGTGTTCTTTAACTAGCAGAACTACAACAAGAATCCAAGTATGTGATTTTTATTTATTTATGCATATACTAAGATCCTATTTTAACATGATCTATGTGATTATGTTCTATCTTCCCGTTGTTTTTAGATATACTGTTTCTAGACTTGTGATATATGCATGCTATGCTTTGCACTTTTTTTAGATATACTGTTCTGAACTTGTCTTCTACGGTTGGTTTACGACTTCTACATTATATTAACTGTGACTTCAACGGGTCATATGGAGATATTATTTCGTATGTACTTAATCGTGTTATTGCATCATTTTAAATGAAATAAGTACATAGAACTCGTCTATGACAGAGAAAAATATCTCTAATTAAGCAATATGTTGAACTCGTCAGTGTAGGTTACATGTTTTGTAACAAAGAGAGAGAGAGAGAGAGTTTGGTGGGAAGGAGAATTCTATAAAGAGTAAACGAGAGAGAGAAAAGATGGAGACATTTTTTGTTTGGTCCCAATATAAGGAGATCCTTTCTGCAACACCAAAAGAGTGTTTTAAGAGAGAAGTAACGTCCTATTAGAAGCCAGAATTGTTTTTAAAAAAAAACAAAGAATGATCCGCAGAGAAGAAAAAGGAAGAAGACAACTTCTTGAAACAAACAAAAAGGCATGTGGCTTTTCGTGTTTCAAAAGTTATTTGTTTAAAAAATGTCTTTTATGTTTTGTCTCATGTGAACAAATTAAACTACCGTCATTCAAAGTCCAAATAGTGAGGACTAAAATGTCAAGTGTGAAAGAAGCACTCACATTTGACATTTTTTTATTATTTTGGGATATATGTATCCTAATAACCAATAATAGGTGGTTAAGGCTTTAAGCTTTGAGATCCAATATGATAATAAGCTTGTGATAGTTTTGGCTTACATAAACTAATTAATTTAGTTAAA
>JAOTJB010000002.1:21618824-21635181 GCA_027123815.1 Erythroxylum minutifolium | reverse complement strand
TGCTAAAATAAAGAGTAGAACAATATAGACATAGCTTAAAGCATACTAAAAAAACGAAATTACCAAAGGAGTTATAGATAAAAAATGATTGTTCTAGAATTCCAACTAACTAGTATTCTACAACTAACCCATGTTCTAATGTTCAACTAACTCAGTTCACATTGGTTTTGATTTCTAGTTGATCCTGGCATTTGTTGCCTTTACACCTTTAGTAAAGTTAAGAACCTAAAGGGACCTAACTGAGTTTATCTTTCCTGTGCTTTTATAATTGATTAGCCATTTGACCTTCATTCCTTGTGAGATTTTCTGCTCCGGTATCCTAGCTGCTACGGTCATTATGTTTTGCAGGATTTGTTCTTGTGCCTTAGTCTCATTTTGACAATTTTTTATATTCCTTTCTTTCTATAAGAAGTAAATTAGTGTTGCGAAACTCATCGTCACCACTTTGTAGTAAGCCTTATTGCTTATTCAAATCTTGGCAACTCTTTGCACTGTTTCCTTCTAATTAAAAGGAATCTATTGGATATTTAGCAGCTCTCTAATTTTAGACTAAATAAACTTAAAGTATGAGCATTTAGTCATGAGATGATCCATAGTCTCTACTCGAGTCCGGCACAGTTCACAGGTTTTTAAGGGAATGTTAAATTGAATCTTATCCTTAATGCCTAACCTTCTAACTATTCCTAACCATAGTATAAATGAGTGGCTTGGACTAATATCTTGATCCCATACCAGTTTGTGTCATTTTACTTTATAATTTGCCTCCTATTAAAGCAGTTTCTTGAACTCCTTTGTAGAAAATTCCGTTGACTTATCAGTTGTCTACTACATAATATTTACCCTTGCTGAGTTAGGTTGATATAGAGGTAAGTTATTCATAATCTACGAGTTCTTTCACCTTAGTATTTGATGGAATTACTACCTTCAGGTGATTTGATTCCTCTAGTCTATATAGCGGACCACAAGTGAGTTAGTTAATATTATAGAGAAAAGTCCAATTTCCATCCCCTATGATGTGAGTTATTAATCCCTCCATCCATTGTCTAGTAGCCAGGATTTGCTTTGGCATCCATAACATGTTTTAATTAGATTGTATGCTCCATATATTGCTTCTTTTTAAGTTAAACGTTTGAATCCATTCGACCTATAAGTCTTCTTTTCTTTTGCAGATATACCATAATCTATTGGCCATTAGGATTTTGTTCATAATTTTGGTAGAGGTTATCCCTTACCTTCCTGTTTCCTTAGGATTGCAGACCCTAGACCAGTTCACCTTAGGAATCCTGTGCTAGTTACTGGATCCCCTCTATAAAAATTCCTTTAGCTTCCTATCAATTTCTTTTAAAAGGCCTTGGGGAAGGGTTAGATAACTGAGTCAGTAGGTTACTAGATTACTCAAGATGGAGATCAGTTGTTGTAGCTTTCCTCCATACCTTAAAAAGCTATTGCAATTTTTACAGCTAGCCCTCTTGCTACCAAAGATAGTCTGCATTGGAGGAAAATTTTACAGTATAAAAGATCCTTACTTATAGCCTCCTTTTAAAGATTATCTAATTCCTTTCTTGCCAAATGTTATACCCCATAGATGCCAAACTGATTTTCATTGCCTTGTTGTCTGTTCTTAGAGTTCTTATCCAAACAATTAGCTCATTCCAAGAGATGACTGATTTTCTTGTGTTTAATACCCTCTATAACCTTTTCCAAATTTTATATATGCAATTAACCATAACATGGTCTAAGGAGTCCAGGACAGAGTTGCATAGTTCACACTACAATGAATTAATTGGAAACTTGATTTTGTCCTTAATAAGGAGTCTCCTAACTAGCCCCAACAGTAGGATGAATGCATGTGAAGGGTTAATATCGTTATCCTATACTAGAGTTCTCCATCTCACTATTATTAGGTTCCATTTGGAAATGATTTGCGGGCTTTTGAATTGAAGGTAATTGATCCCTTAGTAATCTACAGAATTTCATCATATTCTATTTCTTGGAAAGTAGGCAGATTATCCGTTATGATAACCACACTTCTACTATTATGGTAAGTACAAATCCATTGGTTATTTATGATAAATTTACTGACCTTGGTTCCTGGGTTCACTACAAGCTTTAGTTATTGGATCTCATCAACTTTGTACAAAGGTCCTCTGTTATGCCAATTGTTGAACTAAAATAATATGGTTTCATCATTCCCTAACTTATGAAAAACCAATTCCTGCATCAAGTGTCCTGTCTCTAGTATTTGCTTAAGATTCTATTACATGTCCTGCTTAATCTTTAGAATCCATAGGCTATTCTCTTTAATGAATACATTATGTACCCATCTTACCCATATATCATCTTGCTTACTGCACAACCACCACAGGTTCTAAGCTAAACTGACACCCAATTGAGCAATCTTGTTGAATAAATTCCCAAACCACCTTGGTTCTTTGATTTGCATATTTTACTCCAGCTGACTTTTGACTTCTTGTAGTTTTGACTTGATCCATTCCACAAAAATTCCCTCAGCTTTCTATCTAGTTCCTTTAGTGCACTATTGCGGAGTGACAAGTTGTTGATCCAGTAGGTTGCGAGGTTACTCAAACTTGTCTGTACTAGTTGCAGTCTTCCCTCATAGTTGAGATGCTTGTTACACCAATGGTGTTATACGCAATATGCATAATCTAAACCTAACCAAACATTCACGTTTAAAACTTTAAAACATGCTTTTTTTGTAAAATAACTTATAAGAGAGTTTACCTCAAACAACGCACGATGACTAAGATAATAATCGAAACACTATCGAAAAATGCGAGAGAAGGAGTCGGAAAACTTTGAACCGTAAGGAAAGAAGAGAAATGAAGGCGTGAGGGGAGGGGAGGGGGTAGGGCGCGACTTATAGCCGCTGGATTACCGACGGAACACAACATTTCGTCGGCAATCTAGGTTTCCAGAATACGCGTCCGCCGACAGTTACCGACGGACAAGACCATTTCGTCGATAAAAGCGCGGCATTTTTATTACTGTAGAAACTCAAATACCGACGGATAAGTTATTCCGTCGGCAAACTAGGTTTTGCTGCCAACATTTACCGACGATAAAATCATCTGCCGTCGGTATCTGTCGGTAAGTTTACCAACGGAACATTAATGCCGTCGATAAAATTTGTTCATAAAACAGTTACTGACGGACGTCAAACGTTCCGTCGGTATAGTAGGGTTATATCAACGAGAAGATGTCGACAGTTACCGACAGAAACCTTATGCCATCGGTGTATCGTCCCTTCGTCATCGACACGACGACGTCTGTTAACAATGTACTGACGGAAAATTCCGTTCGTCGGTATATTGCTTCAAGATATAGCGATGGAATGTTCGACCGTTGGTAAATGAAAGCTAAATACTGATGGTATATTTCCCGTCGGTAAATCGGCTAAGCAATTAAATCGCAAGAACTATTCCCGCATTTTTTCCCATTGCCGTGCCTTTTGGTGTCGCTATTTTTTGTCGGAGATTTTGCGCGAAAGTTTTTCCTACAGTATTTCCGACAGAGGTGTTATCCGTCAGTAAAATATTCTATTTTCCGACAGAATATGGACGTTCTGTCGGTAAATAGCGACGGATTTTTTTCCGTCGGAAATATTCCGACGCTATTACGTAATTTTCTTGTAGTGATTGGAGGAAAATTTTACAGGATAAAAGATCCTTACTTATAGCCTCCTTTTTGAGATTATGTAATTCCTTTCTTGCCAAATGTTATACCCCATAGATGCCAAACTGATTTTCACTGCCTTGTTATCTGTTATTAGAGTTCTTATCCAAACAATTAGCTCATTCTAAGAGATGACTAATTTTCTTGTGTTTAATACCCTCTATAACCTTTTCCAAATTTTATATGTGCAATTAACCACAACATGGTCTAAAGAGTCTAGGACAGAGTTGCATAGTTCACACTACAATGAATTAATTGGAAACTTGATTTTGTCCTTAATAAGGAGTCTCCTAACTAGCCCCAACAGTAGGATGAATGCATGTGAAGGGTTAATATCGTTATCCTATACTAGAGTTCTCCATCTCACTATTATTAGGTTCCATTTGGAAATGATTTGCGGGCTTTTGAATTGAAGGTAATTGATCCCTTAGTAATCTACAGAATTTCATCATATTCTATTTCTTGGAAAGTAGGCAGATTATCCGTTATGATAACCACACTTCTACTATTATGGTAAGTACAAATCCATTGGTTATTTATGATAAATTTACTGACCTTGGTTCCTGGGTTCACTACAAGCTTTAGTTATTGGATCTCATCAACTTTGTACAAAGGTCCTCTGTTATGCCAATTGTTGAACTAAAATAATATGGTTTCATCATTCCCTAACTTATGAAAAACCAATTCCTGCATCAAGTGTCCTGTCTCTAGTATTTGCTTAAGATTCTATTACATGTCCTGCTTAATCTTTAGAATCCATAGGCTATTCTCTTTAATGAATACATTATGTACCCATCTTACCCATATATCATCTTGCTTACTGCACAACCACCACAGGTTCTAAGCTAAACTGACACCCAATTGAGCAATCTTGTTGAATAAATTCCCAAACCACCTTGGTTCTTTGATTTGCATATTTTACTCCAGCTGACTTTTGACTTCTTGTAGTTTTGACTTGATCCATTCCACAAAAATTCCCTCAGCTTTCTATCTAGTTCCTTTAGTGCACTATTGCGGAGTGACAAGTTGTTGATCCAGTAGGTTGCGAGGTTACTCAAACTTGTCTGTACTAGTTGCAGTCTTCCCTCATAGTTGAGATGCTTGTTACACCAATGATTTATTTTCCCATTTAGTGAGTCCATTAGTGTTTTAAAGTTTGAAGCAGTGATTCTTCTTTGAGAAATTGGCACACCAAGATATTTAATTAGAAAGTTGCCTTGTTTTAACTCTGTATCCAATGCTTTCGAGGCAACTTTTATTTTGGAATTAGTTGACAGATAGAAGAAACTTTTGTTGGGATTGCTTCTCAAACTGGACATAACTTTGAATTCCTCCATAGATTGCATGAGAAGGTTGATATAGTGCTTTTCAGCCCTACAAACTAGTGATAAGTCATCTGCAAAAACTAGGTGAGTAAATTTAATACCTTTACACCTATAATGATATTGGAATTTTGAGCTTTTTTCAATATTCCTTGCAAGTAAGATTGAAAGGACCTCTATGTACAACACAAATAGGTAAGGGGATAGGGGATCCCCTTGCCTTAATCCTCTCTTAGCCTTTTTCAGCTTGGTAGGTTTTCCATTCACCAAGATAGTAAGAGATGCAGTAGTCACACATCCTTCAACCCATTCCCTGAATAAGAGTGGATAACCTACTGCTTTAAGAATGCTGGAGATGAAACTCTAGTTGACTGAATCATAAGCCTTAGCCAAGTCTATTTTGATGGTGCAATTCTTCTCTTTTGTCTTGGTGTTATAGCCTTTTAGGAGTTCCTGACAAAGGAGAATGTTGGTAAAATAATTCTCCTTTTGATGAATGCATTCTAAGTTAGATTAATTTAGATTAATTATTTTCCCAAGCTATTTTCAGTCTATTTGCAAGAATTTTATGTTGCATGGAATGTTATAGCAAGCTATGGGTTTGAATTGCTCTAATCTGCTAGCATTGCTTTGTTTTGGAATGAGGCTTATGTAGGTTTTGTTCCACTCTTTCAATATAGTTTTTTTCAGGCAGAACTCCTTTACTGCATTCAAATTCATCTCTTCATGTTGATTCAAATGTAGGCGCACCAATTTAGAAAGTCAAGTCTCTAACATATGTGTACGAGAGGTGAATTTTTGCTATTGTTGAACCTAGTAATTTTTAAGAAGTTGCTCAGTCAATTGAATGGGAAGCAGTAGTAAAAGAAGAAATGGAGATGATAAACAAGAGCGACAGTAGGGATTTGTTTAAAAAACTAGAAGACAAGAAATCTATCATTGTCAAGTGAGTTTGTAGAATCAAATGTAATCCTGATGATTACGTGCATATGTTCAAAATAAGATTGGTAGTAAAAAGCTATGCTCGGGAATTGATTTTAGGATACATTTGCTCCAATTGCAACACTTGACTCCATCAAACTAATCATTGTTTTGACTGCAAGTTTAGGATGGAAACTTTATCATTTGGATGCAAAATTTGATTTCTTGAATAGAAAATTAATGAAAGAGATTATATTGAACAACTTAAGAAGTTTAATGTCGCACGGTGTGAAATTTTTGTCTACAAGTTTAAAGTCCTTTATAGCTTGAACCAAACATAAGATTAGGATAGACCCATATATATAAACCATCAAGGATTTAGCAAGAGAAATAGTAAAGATGCACTTTATGTTAGAAGGCAGAGAGATGGGAAACAATAACTCATCATTTCATTTTATATGATGATTTACTGCTTATTGCTTACTGGTAATAATCTTGAGCTATTAAATAATTTCCATTTTGAAATGAAACATAAATTTCAATTTGCTCTACTTGACTGCGGCTACATATGATTTAATATTTACTGTAAATTTTCTATCTATATTTTTATGATCTCTCCATGCACTTTTCATTTTTGCAGTCTTTAAGATATTTAAAAGGCAGAGGTGATTATGAAATTTGGCATAAAATTGCTGAAAGTCTAATTTCTTATTTGATTCAGGAGTTCTCTCAGTTTCCAACGAAACAAAAAGTTGTAACTTATTCCTCTTACTGAAGCTTAATATGTTGCTGCTGCACCAAATAAAATTATTTGACTGGAGAACATTATTGAAGATTTCGACTTGAAACAGATTGCTCCTAAATATTTTAAAGATTGATAACAAATTTATCATTGCCATTGCTACAAATCCAAGCAATGCGACAAAATCAAGCGTGCGAAAGTACAGTATCGTACTATTAGAGAAGATGAAAAAGAAGGGAAGATAGATTATTTATTTATTATTATTGGAGAGAGAGCAGCTTGTAAACAGATAGAAAGAGAATTTGTATTTTATGCAATTTGTTCTCATCATTTTTTTCTCTCCATTTTACTATCCTCACTGGATTTGACAGTTTCAACTTTCTTCCTCGACCATGTCCTTTCTGATCTATAATTCTGTGTAGTCTGGCAAGAAACTTCACTGTTTTTACTTCCAACTGAACTTCTGCAAGAATTGAGTGATTTTAGAACATACTATAATTAAGAGGAAAAAAAAAAGTGAAGCAATGACATGAAGGGAAGAAATGAGAATTAAGGAAAAAGATCTCTTTTTTGAAATTCTTTGCAAATATATTCTCAATAAAAATTTTTCTCCATTACATGTTAGCAATGTCGACAGTGCTTAGAACAGGCACACATCTGACCTACATCAGGTCTGAACACAAGAAAAATCTTGGCCACTTCAAATCTCCAGATCCAATTCAAGAACAGCCTTCATATGCAGTTCTAAGAATGTCAGATGGCAGTTCAAGAATCTAATTGTCTTGATGGATGTTGATAGTCAGTAGACAGGAGCGACATTTTATTTGGTTAGCTACTTAGATGTAAGGACTACTGTACATATTAGACACACTTATCAGAACAATCATGGACCTAGAGAGCTCAATATTATTACTATCTGGACTTGCAAATTCCATCGTAATTATTGTTTTTAGATGGAATTCTACATGTTGGTGTGGCATCACTGATCCATAGAAATAAAACTTACCTATAAACCATGGCAAAAATCATGGAAGTAGGCATAATTACACTGGAACAGGACTTGGTTCTAGTAATTCCTTCCCAGTGATTCCATCCTTCAAATCTTTGAAATAGGTATTGTAGTCCTTCTCTTGAGGTGGGTTTTCTGGGTCCACTGTGAACGTCTCACTAAATGGAATGGCACTCTTGACCTGCAACAACAGTTTTGCAATATCTAGAATCTGCCATCTAGGTAAACAAATTATAGCTCATAACTCAAGCAAACATGTAGAACAGCTTTCAATGTTGCACGGTCGACGGTTTTTCACCCCAACATCATGCAGGTTTAGCATATCTTTCCTTTTCCATGGAGATGAAAGAGTAAACTGAAGAAAATTTGCCACATTATCTATCTATAGGTGTATAATTTTGAGAAGAGCAGTTGATAAACTATAATAGTTCCTAAGCCTCCACATACCATAAACAGAGAATTAGTGTCCAAAATCTTCCAAACAGGTTATGTTTCTCTAGAATTTGTTCATTCCAAAAACCAATCTTAACTCATGAAGACCTACAGAAATTTGCACGTAAGCTCAATAGTTGGGAAAAAGTAGTAGCAGAGAGAGGTAGAGTATTCCCATTGCCTTTAGCTAACGAGCAGTTTTGGTAGATAATTAAAAGCAGTAGTCCTCAATTGTTCAAGTGGTAAACGATATTATCAACTCGACACATGCAATGTCAAAGAGAAGGATTTGACCTCAAATGTCTTGTTGCATGCATCGGCACTTTCTAAAGCTGCAACACATATCCGTGCAATCTCTTCTCTTGATATTTTACCCTGTAAACGTGAAGGAAGTTAAAGATAACAGAGGCCTTATAGATCAACCATTCTAGAACTAAGCCGCAGAAAGCAAACACAATAATGCTTTCCACATTCTGTGATGCTTATTGAAGATAATAAAGGGAAAAACAGGCATGTGGATGGAAATATAATCAGTTCCACTTATAGCTATACCGTAATATTGTCTCCTTGATCAAAAATTAGATCCGCTCCAGCAGGCTCTTCAGTTAAAGCACAAGGCCTTACAATTGCAAATGGGATACCACTTTCACGTATCAAATCTTCTCCCTGTCATCAAGCTGACTCGATGTATGAAATTCAAGAGAGATGAATATAGATAGTGAAAATTAAAGCAAGATAATTGAGAAAAAGATGACAATGACTCCAGTGGATACTCGTTGGTATGAGGTGTCAACAACAGGCTTCATAACCTATCTATCCATTGTAACACACTTGAATCTTGATCTTGACTTTCAGTGCAACTCTTATTTACAAAAAACATTTTTAACTCAGTGAAGCCTCAGTCTACAGGTATTTGGGTTAAGCAGTATCAGGAGGCTACAAGAGTTCATTATACTATATCCCACCCCATCTTAAGTACTTTCCAATAATGACTAGAATAATTTATTACTTCAGTACATATTCCTTAAATTTCTTTCATGGCTTTTACCCCACCAACTTGACCCAATTCGTCCTCTGTCCTGCTATGTGTATACAGGTCTATATTGATCACCAGAAAATACTTGAAAAAACCATATCTGATCACGGTGACAAATTTTTTATAGATGCTCATTCTAGAAGTTTATGAAATGAAAACTCCATTGTTAAGATCACCCACTTTTAAGTAGTGAAACTATACCAATCTATACCCATATCATTTTCAAGTGCAGTTGCTCAACATCATGATCAACCTGATTGTTGATCACTCTGCAACATATAGATACTGCAGAAGTCAATAATTTATCTCCTGGTCTTGGGGCAGATGTTTGTCAGTGCAGTGCATATCTGGATGTTGCTATAAACAAAAACTTCTTGTTTTTTTATCATACTTGATTCAAAATTCATGGATTAACTTACTATCATTTGTCATCTTGGCATCTAGAATCAGTATTTTACACATTAAAAAAACAACCTTCAATTTGAATGTCAGGATGAAACCCAAGTCCTTGTTCAAGCGAACAGCAGGAGGTTGCTTACTGAGATCAAGACCAGGCCTATCTGGTCGGGTGACTCCTGCAGAACTCACATGTACAAACCTACAAGTGATGTAAACAAAGAGAAGAAACACCTTTCAGCAGATCACTCAAATTCAACCAGCACAAAATGAAAGGGAAAAAAATTAAAAACAATGCTTAAACCTAGGAGTTATAGGATCCTTTATGAATGCCCTTATGCTGGATACTGGAAGTTGAAATGCTCCCTCCACAAATGTTGGGTTCAGTTTCCCATCATATTCAAACTTGCTGAACATGAGCTGAAAGGATTATTAACTCATTAACGAGAAGCAAGACACCATCAAAGAGTAAAACAAAAATTGGCAATGATAGAGCATGCCTGCAATGAGACTATGTTGCTTGGATCAAATGGTGAAGCATCTTTCATGGTCCGTGCTCGAAATATAGGCCTCAAAAAAGAAAATGGTATTTGTATCTGGCGTATGTAGTCACAACTCAGAAATAAGACTATTAGCAAAAATTGAATGAAAAAGTTATGGTGTCACTTACAGACTGCCATTGACCTTGAACAGTGTCAAAACTTGCTTGATAGCCAACAGTATCCCAGTCCCGGCTAGTTCGAACAATAAGTTTATACCTACGCCCATCACCTTTAAGGCGAAGCTCCAAACCATCATATGCAGAAAGATCTTCTGGTACTGAAAAATTCTGAAAAGCGATCAAATTAATCACTTAAGTTTCATCAACTAACTAAATTTGAACACACTGTTCCATCAATAGAACATTCATAGAATTCAAATTGATAGGAATCACATGAAATATGCAATCCTAAAGGAGGATGTTAACATGCAATTGAAACATGCAGAAATTACAAGTCTCCCATTTATTTCCTCTTAAAAGGGTATTCATAACCATAAAATATTTGCTAGAAACAATCTTATATACAATGCAGGGAGAGCCAACCGGTAGCAACAATCTGAGAAACAGGAAGAAAACAATGAGTGCAATATAAAGTATAAAACAGTACATTAATTTAGTACCAATCTAGTGGTTGAAGAAGATGATACAGTCAAATGGATACCAATCTTGCATTAGGAGAGAAGAAAAGGTTAAAAGATGAATTGCTGAAATTACCCTTGTTCTCACACTAGTGAAACCACCATTGTTTGCAGTTGAGACAACACCTAACATCACGGTAAGGAAAACCAAAATTTGGAAAGGGAAAATCAAAGGCTAAGAAATTACATAGTCAATACATTTATGTCTAATATATACTTCCAAGTTCAAACTGCTTAAGAGAAGGGTTTAAACAGAGGAAACCTTTAAACAACCCAATTGGTTCATCATTTTCCCCACCGGATGTGTCAATTTGAAATGTACTTTGGCTTACTCCTCCCATCACAACATCATCTAGAGCACCCCAAGGGAGATCTTTGAAAGTATTATCTGTGAGGAAGCAAGAAATGCAATTAAAAAAAACATGCTTGAAGCTACTAAATAAGTGTTAGGCTCTCCATTAGTAATTTTGACGAAAGAAGATCCAAGTAATTGAACTTTTAGCACTGTAAAAAGGAAGAAGAATGAAGAAGTTCAAAATTTAATATATGTCCACATCTAAAGTAACCAACACAATGGTTAGACAAGGACAAAAAAGGGTTTAGAAACAACTTTGAACCGATCCTTTTTAAATGTTTAGAAGAAATAAGGAGCGATAGAAGCACAATAAGGAAAAGAGTCAACAATGTATCAGCCTATATAAATCTCTTGCAATTCCCCAACCCAAACCTAGTTCATTCTCCACCCATCCCCCTCCCCCTTTTGGGACGGAAAAAAAGAAAAAGAAACCATAAAGAGATAGCAAAAGTGAAAAACTATTAAGGGTAAAAGAAATTATTAGTATCTGTATTGATCACGTATAACACTTATTTGCTAAAGGACTAGGTTAAGCAGCACCTTCACATCCAAACAGCAGCTTTCCACTTTGAAGTCCAACACTGTCCATAACAGCATTGATCAAGTTTTTCATCCCAACATACTCCACCATTTCAGGAGAATCACCTTTTATCTTTATTCATAATCAAATGAAGCGGCAGTCAAAAAAGATCAATTGTTACTGTATTTAGGTACAAAGAGAAAAGGAAAAAAGTTCTCCAAGACGAACTTTATAGGAATATCTAAGTTTGAGTCTAAAGCATAAATTGACAATCAATTTGTACCTCTGGTTCAAAGAATTTGATCCCCTGCACCATAACATTATCGGATCAGATGACTGATAGAGAGTTAAAGACACTAAATCTTTAAATTTAAAAAGGTGAACCATTATAGAAATCTATAGTCGTGAGCAAAAACAGCTTTAAGAATCATACTTGGCTATACTTTGCCCTGTCTGGAGTGTCACCTTCCTTCGGACCAACAATGACAGAAATAGCATTTATAACCTTTCTCACTCCTGTGAAGTACTTAGGATCCACAGTGCTTTCCTTAGTAATATCCCCAACTATCTGTCATAATTATGGAATAGTTGGTGAGAAAGAAGAAGAAAAATAACGAGTTGAACAGAGAAACAAAAGGCAATCAGTTTTGAAGTGAATCAATCAGAAGCAAAATAAAATGTCAAAAACATAAATCTGCCACAACTGAAAATATAGGAACTCATAGGCAATGATTCTAATGTGGAGGGAACTAAACAAAACATTCATTTTTCTTTTCTTTACAGCTGCTGCTGCGTAAAGCTTAAGAAACGCGGCTGTTACTACTAGGATTAGATAAGTATGCCAAATTTTCAGATTTAATATATACCTTTAACATAATCACAACGGTTTTTTACTTTAATTGAATATCATAATTTTAATATATTCTAAAATGAATTAGTGTTCTGTCAAAGTTTACAAAATGTTCTTATCTGGGTCATTCATTCAGATACATAATTGGACTGGGTTAGGGCATCAAGTCTAGTCCCCACCCTCGTAACCATTGCATAATAGTCTCCACTTGCTATGAACAAAAAGGATATCATAAAATAACATTGCAGGTAAGCTTGAAAACACTGTCAGGAATTAGCAGAAAATATCTGTAGATAGTCAAAAGTCTTATTGGCATGCTATGGTTAATCAGGGCAGTCAAGTCACCAAGTCAATATCTGGGCCTAACATCTTCCTAGCTTTCTCTTCATTTCTGACCTGTAAAAGGTGGCATAGAAAAGAAAAAGTTAAGCCCACGCAAGGACAAGCTGCTTCTCTTTGAATTTCACATGTACATTCCTCCAAAGTGAAAAACAAAAGTAACACATTTGAACAAGGTAAAGAAAATACCAATGCTCGAACTGGCAGTCCTTTCTTCTGTAAAATGTCTACTACTCTTCTGCCTACACCACCTGTAGCCCCTGTGACTAGGATGATACCTGAGCTTTCCATTGGCTTTATTGGTTCACTAGCAGATGGAGATAGCTTCTCAATCAGAAACTCAAAGAACTACACACAGATACTGAATTGTTGTAAGTTGAGGTTCAAATTTAACAATCGTTTCCTTAGATATTAACAGCACCGGGATGTATAAGCTACCTTAGCAGGAGATGGAGGTCCATTGAAGAAGTACAGTGTTTTAACAAATCTACCGAAGTCCCAACCTTGCCTTCCTGCTTCTGCCAAGATGAGTTCCCTACGTGTTCCTGAAGGAAAATAACCTATTTTTTGGCCATACTGGAGTCTGTCACTAATTGGAAGAAATGGTTTAGGAAGTGGCGATGACACAAACCCAGGATGCACAGAGTTACTAGTAAATGTGGTACGTGCAGGCCATAAGAAACCCTGCAGAGTTTATCATTAAAATTGAACAACAACGGCATAAATCAGTTAAACTTCTTTATGAATCAAACTCCACAACCTATAAACTCAGAGTTGATGTGCACATATTATACAAATGATCTGGCAACTCATAGCCTCCTGCTTATGGATACAACTTCGAACCAGGAATATGATCAACAAATAAATTCCTTTACACATGAAAACATCAAAAAGTAAACATCAACGTCACCATCCAACCGTACATGCAGGGTATACGCAAAACAAGTTAAGCTGTCTAGTACTAGTAGTAACTGCCTAGACTGCAATATGTCCTCCCTAAAAGCAACAAAACAAGGAATTACAAGTACCTGGAGGTTAAGAACAGAAGAAGTGTAGGGAATTGACATGCTCGTGCAACAACAAGATTCTTTCGTTATTCTACGAGGAACATAAGAAGTGAGCTTTTCTTTCTGGTTAATTCTCGAGTTACGTGGGGGCTTAATGTCCACCACACACGTACACACTCCGAATAACGCACGACTAGTGCCGTTTTTGGGCCGGACTATTTCATGATCATGTGCTACTACTGTAGATGTTAGTGACTAAGCATGGGCCTGTTATTTGCATGTCCTAGAATCTAATGCAACCAAATAAAACTTGTGAATCTAAGATAATATTATTCACTTACTGGTATAGGAAACTATAATGTATTTGTGAATCCCTTTCTATCCAACCAATCCCGCGAAGGAACTTCATTAGGTGCTTTTGCTTTCATGTTTCAAGGTTTAAGAACTCTGATTGTTAACTTTAATGTTGCATTTTAACGTGTCTGGACTGGAATTATGCAACCGTAGCTTTAACAATGAAACCACAAATCAAGGTTTATGTCTTGTTCAGTGACTCACATGCTTATATTTTTACGAAGACACGTTAACAAGAGATAGACTGTTAAAATTTTAATCATGAATATCTTCAAAACTTTGTGTTTCCAACAACACCATGTGAGTTCAGAAATTGGCAGTGTCACGTGGTGATTTTTTCTCTGTTGGTGGCGAACATCAGTCTTGTCTGAGGCCAGATCCCAGACTTGTTTTTTTTTTCTTTATTTGGATATTAACTGAATAATTCAGGTATACGTGTTACATTGTCGGCAATATCTCTAGCACAGTGACCTCAGTGCTGCAAGTATCTGTTTTAGTTTTCTACGTACTGTTTCGTCAACTACTAACCGGTGCTGTGCGAATTATGTGTCGAGCATTGTCCAAACTAGAGTTTCTTTGATGTCATGTAAATTGGCACCTCTACTTTTCTACTAAGGCAATGCAGCTGAGGAAGAGAACATTAAATTAAAGCACAAGGATAAGAGATTTTGATTCTCTGACAGTTGTCACGTGAAATCATTTCCTTTCCACTGATAGTGAACCATTTGAATATTGGATATCTTCCACCGGAAACCACTCTTGGATGTGTTCTGCCCTTTCATGAAACCATATATACGGAGATAACATAACATAGAGAAAATAAAACCCACAAAGGAAAAAGTTGGTGTCGTACAAGATACCATATCGGACCGCCATAATTATTCTCCGGGGAAGATATAATTGACCTACAAGAACTGTTTCCAGTAAGACATCGTGCATGCTATGTTCTAGTTTTCCCTACGCGTTGACACTTTAATCACTTTTTATGAGGTGATTTAAAAATAGGTTCTCAAGTTGACTTTTCCCCTCCGTCTTTGTACGATATATGGAAAGGGCAAGTAATATAATTAGTACCGTTATAGAAAAAAATATGCCAAGACTTCGTCAACATTTTCATAGAGGGTCACATTATTTAACTAAGAAAGATGGTGGTAATGTCAATAGAATTGAACACCACCTTTCTTATCTTAATTTCACCAATTAGATAGATATATGATATTTATAAATTTCTTTATTTAAAATTTCTATGTTAATATAAAATTAATTTGAGTTTGAATTCAATTCAATTTGTTAAAATTTCAAGTTATACTATGGCAAAAAGTGCTTTAGGCAACAGACAAAAGCGTAGCTATAAGTATACTTTTCGTTACCTTTTTATTAAGGCAATAAAATTCATATTGTTACAAGAAGTGGCGCTGCAATAAGTATAAGACAACAAAATTTTTTGATTAGGCAACATAATAAAAAATGTTGCTTTAAATTTTGGCTAAGGCAACACATTAATTTCTTTTTTTTATACAGTGGAAGGTGATACACCAAATTTTACTTATCTACCTCTCTAAACGGATTACAATGACCGATCAAAGGGAAGAGATAAGATTCCTCAAAAAAGACTTCAATTCTATCCACAAAATGAAGTGTATGTTGTTTATTCTGTCTGGACGGAGAAACCAAGCTAGGATGCATTAGCTACAAGGAGCTTGGATTAACTGTCGATTGACGGAGGGGAATTGCTGAGGGCGGCAAGTCGAAGATATATCGTGCGAAAGTGGTGTTTGAGAGGCCGAATTTGGCAAGAGAGTTATCTTGGTTGTTTTCCGACCTAGGTATGAAGAAGAAGTTCGGATCGTTCCACTTTGTTGCCGGCTGGCGAATTTGAAGGACTAGTGTTGGAGCAAGTATGTCCTCCATTGTTGCATTTAATAGATTAATTGCTTCTTGGCAATCATAATAGACCTTTAGCTTTCGAACTCCCTTTTCCCATGCTAAGTTGCAACCTAATAAGATTGCCCATAGTTCTGTTAGTAGCAGGTTAGTTCTTCCCACCATTTTCGTGAAGCCCACTAACCATCTACCATTTGCATTAGTGATAATACCGGCAGCAGCTGCAATTTCGGAGTTCCGACACCATCCGAAAGTAGTGAGAAGTTGTCTGATTCTGGTATTGCATGAACAATGTTAACACTAGGTGAGTTTTCTGGT
>JAOTJB010000002.1:21547352-21563981 GCA_027123815.1 Erythroxylum minutifolium | reverse complement strand
TCATGTACTCCATATCCTATAACACACTATGTGAATTGTGATAATTTTTCTGTGCAACATAGAAATTTTCTTGCAGCTTTGACAGCGAAACGGGAACCTGCACTCCACTTTGAAGCAGTGAAAGACAATCATTAGTGAACTGCAATACGTCATGAAAGTGATGCACTTGAGGCTAATGAGACCTAGGAAGTTGTCAATTTGCCAAACGGGAAGAAGGCTCTCAGGTGCAAATGGGTCTACAAGATCAAGTATAATTCAAATGGTACTGTTGAATGATTGAAAGCTCGGCTAGTCATCCTTAGGAATCATCAAATTGAAGGCATTGGTTATATAGAGACATTTGCTTATGGGGCCAAAATGGTTATAGTAAGAGTATTCCTTGTCATGGCTGTAGCAAGGAATTCGAAAGCTCATCAAATGGTCGTACATAATGCTTTTCTGCATGGTGACCTTACATAGGAAGTATATATGAAATTACCACCGGGCTTCAAAGTGGAATCTACCGAAAAAGTATGTAAGCTCAAGAAATCGCTTTATGGTTTAAAGCAGGTACCTCAGTGTTGGTTTGCAAAATTGTTGAATGCCTTGAAGAATTATGGATTTCAACAATCCTTTTCAGATTATTCCTTGTTTACCTTTAGGCGAGAGTTCATTCAGCTCAGTGTTCTGGTCTACGTTGATGATCTCATCATTTCTAGGAGTCACTCGAATGCTATTAAGAGCTTTAAGGAATACTTGAGTGCTTGTTTTCACAAGAAAAATCTTGGTTTATTAAAGTATTTCTTGGGTGTGGAAGTGGCTCGCGGACCCAATTGATTTGTTATTTGTCAACGTAAATACGAGCTTGACATTATTTCTGAGGTTAGGTTGCTAGGTGCTTGACCTGCCGCGATACCAATGGAACAAAATTACCTCCTTGCATTGTCCCCAAGTCGTGAACTTGACCATCCTGAGTAATATTGTTGGTTGGTGGGGCGGCTTATTTACTTACGTTTTATTAGACCTTAATTATCATACAGTGTCTATGTTTTATCTCAGTTTATGCAGCACCCTTGGAGAACGCATTAGGAAGCTGCTCTGCGTGTGGTTCAGTACCTCAAGGGTAATCCAGGTCAAGGTATTCATTTGAATAGCAGGTGTGACTTGCAACTCTATGGGTGGTGTGACGCGGACTAGGCTGGATGTCCTTTATCTAGGCGGTCCCTCACCGGTTAGCTAGTCTTTTTTGGGGGATCTCCCCTTTCATGGAAAGCAAAGAGACAACACACAGTCTCTTACTCCTCGACCGAAGCAGAATACCGATCTATGGCTATGACTACTTGTGAGTTGAAGTGGTTAAAAGCTACTTTATCTAATCTTGGGGTACGTCATCCCCATCCTATGTTTCTTTATTGTGACAGTCAGGCGGCCTTACACATCTCCCAAAATCCTGTGTTTCATGAACGGACCAAACATATTGAGGTAGATTGTCATTTTGTTTGTGATGAAATTCTTGCCGGGTATATTCGTCCAGTTTTTGTTCTGTCTAGTGCACAACTTGTTGACATTTTCATCAAGGCCTTAGGGAAGCAAGAATATGATTATCTTCTTCGTAAGTTGGGCATCTGAGATCTTTATGCACCAACTTGAGGGGGGTATTCTGAATAATATTTGTGAATAATATTCTTTAGGATGTAAATTTGTAGATATCCGTTTGTTAGAAAGGTTAGCGTCAATTCTGTATCATTCTATCTTTTTGGTGGTTAGCAGATTTTTAGGAGAGATTATCGTTGCCTATTTTTTGGGTGACTTGGTTGTATATTTATTTGAGGAAATCAATGAGACAAAACACTTCACCAAATTCAATTCTTTTACTCTGCATTTTGTTACATACCTTGTTTAAACATAAAAAAGGAAAAGTAAATATCGTATTTAGTTTGGCTCCATGCATTTTTTTATTAAGAAATTAGGGTAAGATTCGATACCGCATATGGTGAAATAATAATAAAATTTTTTTGTTTGATTTTTTGAAAGTTAAGATCATTTAAATTTCATAAAATGATTAACGTATGAAGTAATAATAAAGCATAAATCATAATTTGTTATTATTCTGAAGCTTTATCCTTTTTCTTTTTGTTTCCTTTGAACTGTTTTTGAAATCACTCATCTCAATCACTATAATCGCACAAGTGTTTGACCTCTAACGATATTTATAGAATATATTTAGAGAACTCTACAACTATTGTTGAGAGGGTTAGGTAAAGAGTGTTAGCTCCTTTAGAGCACGACATAATCAATTTTAGACATTATAGTAATTTAATTGAAATTAAATTCTAATATCAATTAAACTTTAAGTAGAATTACAAATAATTATAATTAAATACTAATTATTCCCAAATAAGATCCAATATTTCATATTAATCTTTGTTTATAAATATATCATATTTAATCATAAAGTTTCTTAAACTTTACAATCAAGTCTAACTTGATTAAAATATCTTTTCTCTTTTTAACTTATTCTTTGTGTGTGACCTATTAAGTTCTTAAATATGTTAGCAATTGATATAAATTATAACCTTAATTCATATTTAAGAATAGAAAAAATAAACTTCTTTAATTTATTTGTAATTCCCTACATAAACAATATATATTTACAGATTGATTGACTTTAAGCAATACATCATGACCATCCAAATATATAAGAATATCAAAGTAATTTTAACTAAACTTTATGTGTATGATTTTTTATATAATTCAATCCTTTTATCATATAATATTCTAATTAGATATATAATATGAAATTAATTTCTACTTTATTTGAGTCTAATCATGTTAGTTTTCTATTATTAGTAATTGATTTAATTAATAATATTTGGAAAATACTTTAAAAGTTTCATTATACTTTCATCGAGGATTTTTCAAGTCAATACTAATATAAAATAATAGAATATTCTTCATAATCACTTTAGGGTAATGAATCATGCATTAATTAGTCGTCTACCTATATATAATTCATACTATATCCAATGAATATTAACTGAGTTATTATTAACTAGAATAGATCATAAGTAAGATCAAAACATAACAATTCATAAATGAGATAACTTTTGAGATCCCAAGTTAATGATCACTTATACAATCTTCATAAGAGGAATTCTCCTATAAGATCAGTTTAGTAAACTTGTTCTCTAACTAGCACTTTCATATTTGCTTAAGTATCTTTATAATTTTGTCTATGAGATTGATTACTTCCTTTATAAGGGAGAAATATAACATATGTTAATTTTTTTACGCTTTATTAATGTCTTGTCTTAATGGAATAATGACTCGGAACAATTTAAGAATAATACATAAATGTAATATGAATAACATAATTATGATCTTATCATAAATTTATTTGCAATATACAATTATCCCATAAAATTTATGTTTAAATATGTATAAGAAAAAAATGTCCTTAAATTGTTTTCTCACTAAATTACAGCTAGCTAATTAGTTGTAGAGTATAAACAACATATATATATAACAAATAAATGGCCATAAGACATTTTCCAAATCAAATTTTAGTCACTTTTGGTATAAAGATTATGAGAAAGATATCATATTCTTTATCAAATTAACTACAACTACTTGCTTGTTTACTTTATTGCTTTGATCGTTGTGTCTTAATATTTCGATCCGATCTTCTAGAATTCTCCTAATTTGGGAGAAATAATGTTATAACCATCATGGGACTGAGATTTTATTTCTAGCCTCTTCTCCAAGACTTTTCTAATCAAATAGAATTGATAAGAAATACATCCATTATCATGGTCATTTGGCTTATTTGTACCTAAAGAAATTCCCAGTTAAGAAAAAAAGAACAAACACTAAAATCAACGAAATTAGAATCTAAGATTAGAAAATTGGACAAAGAAAACGTTAGGGTTGAATTTTAGGTACAAAAATACTCATAATAGGGTCAACAAATTACGTTTACAATAAATAGAAATGTAGAGATTTCTGGTAATAATCTTATTCGAAAGGATTTTCCACATCTGCCACTACGAAAAAGAACTAAACACTGTAGCAAACTGACAAGTAATTGGATTTGGCGTGGCCTAAAGTTAACCGGTCAAATTTAAGTTGACTTAAATCTTGGGTCTAAAAGTTTTTAAAATATTGAAAATAACATTATTTTGAAATTTTTATTTAACAGGATTTGAGGTTAGACCCGAGACTTATTATGGTCTGGACGGATCCGCTTTGTTTCAAACCAAAATTCATAAGAGGGCGAATAACGACATTTAATCAATGATGAACCGGTTACTTACGCCCCAACCAGGAAGGAAAGTTTCTAGTTTTCTACTTGTGCTATAATCGACGACACGGCGCTCACCAACATGGAACCAAATGATTTGAACGACTGTCAGAGGTCGGAGGTCCAACGACACGGTGCCACATCATAAAAATAACGTCATTCATTGCATCATCATACTTATCCGCAAAACTTTTAGATGTATCTGGCTTCCACGTGGAGGTGAGTAGTACGTTGGCCCCACTTGGGTACTCCCTACTAAACGACAATATGTCTTTCTTTGCTCTATTATTTTTCAAATATTTCTGCTTTAACTATGTTATTTTTGCAAAAACAAGCTATAGTGTGCTTTCTAGTTAGTGCCTCCGGTTAAGTTAACTTGACACATTTAAGTTTCCGAAACCTTATAAAATATAAAAATAAATAGAACTCATCCAATAACATATTAGGTGTCTCTATGTCCATGTGAAAAATTGAAAAATAAAAACTCTGTGAGTACCAAAAAGGATCTCAAAAGTAATAAAGGAAAAGAAAAATTATATAATGGGTTTTTGGTACGTCAAACGGTCATTGGATGATAATAAAAGCCATAAAGCAACGAATGAAACGTGTGATGGTTTTCCTAGGAGCGTGCAATGAAAGGTGGGACCCACACTCCTCCTTCCTATTGACAAGTGTGCCCGTTCTCGGGTGGACACGCACGGGTATGCCGCTGCAGGAGGGGGTAAGAGCGCGTGATACTGCAAACTCGGCAAGCCAGCTGGCAGTACTGGGTAGTCTACTGGCCGACCTTATCCTCTTCCACCTTGTTTTTATTTGTCTTATTTTTAAATTTTAATTACAATGCCAACTATTATAATTCTTTAGAGAGAGAGCGAGAAAGAGAGCGGCGGAGGGAGTTTGCAATCAAAGAGAGGACCAAAACCAAAAGCCGAACCCTAGATTTCTTGCTTCAACAAGTATAATTTACCCCCTTTGATTATTTATTGATCTTTTGACAGAAGAGAAAGATATAAACTCTCATCCGTTTCATAGCTCAGGGTACTTATTATATATCTTTTTTTATTGTTAAAAATGATTATCTCGTTGCATTTGATACTGCACATGTAAAGTTCATCAATTTAGGAATCTATCTTTTATTTTTTGGCTTAATTTCTAAAGTTTCTTTCTAAACTCCAACTTTAACCTTTTCTTTTTTGGTTTGTTTGTGCACCATTTCCTTTCATTTTTGGATTTCACTTACTGATGCAATTAACCGTTTTTGGATGCACCTATTGATTGTTTGTGTTCATTGTGTTGATGCAGTTTTATTGATACCCATTTCAGATCCTGAGAAATCGTTGTCATCTCCGAGGGAATCGAATTTCCGGTTTCGTTTTTACGCTTCGAGATCTTGTATAGATTGTTTCTGTAGTTGAGAGTTTTAACAAGAGTAAGGTGCAAAATGATGTCTAGATCATATACCAATCTTTTGGATCTAGCTTCTGGCAATTTTCCAGCAATGGGTCAACCCCGCGAAAAGAAGCGGTTGCCTCGTGTAACGACGGTTCCAGGAGTCATTTCTGAACTTGATGATGATCAGGCGAATAGTGTGTCCTCAGACGTACAGTCATCAGTAGTTCAGGATCGGATGATTATCGTAGCCAATCAATTGCCTGTAAAAGCTAAGCGGCGTCCGGATAATAAAGGCTGGAGCTTTAGCTGGGATGATGACTCATTGCTGTTACAGTTGAAAGATGGTTTGCCTGAAGATATGGAGGTGATATATGTGGGTTCTTTGTGGATTGATGTTGATTTGAGTGAACAGGATGATGTTTCCCAGGTTCTCTTGGACAGGTTTAAGTGTGTTCCTGCTTTTCTGCCGCCTGATATTTTGTCCAAGTTTTATCATGGATTTTGTAAGCAGCATTTGTGGCCACTTTTCCATTATATGCTCCCATTTTCAGCAAACCATGGTGGAAGGTTTGATCGTTCTTTATGGGAGGCATATGTTGCAGCAAATAATATCTTCTCACAAAGGGTGATTGAGGTTATAAACCCAGAGGATGACTATGTTTGGGTACATGACTATCATTTGATGGTGCTGCCCACCTTCTTAAGGAGAAGGTTTAATAGATTGAGAATGGGCTTCTTTCTCCACAGTCCATTTCCCTCATCTGAGATATATCGAACTCTACCTGTGAGGGAGGAGATTCTTAAAGCGCTTTTGAACTCAGACCTTATTGGTTTTCACACTTTTGACTATGCACGGCATTTTCTGTCTTGTTGCAGTCGAATGCTGGGTTTGGAGTATCAGTCAAAGCGAGGCTACATAGGGTTAGATTATTATGGTAGAACTGTCGGAGTAAAAATCATGCCAGTTGGGATACACATGGGGCAGATTGAGTTAGTGCTGAGTCAAGCAGATAAAGAATGGAGGGTAGGGGAGCTTAAAAAGCAATTTGAAGGGAAGACTGTTTTACTTGGGGTTGATGATATGGACATCTTTAAAGGAGTCAATTTAAAGCTGCTGGCAATGGAACAGATGCTGAAGCAGCATACAAAGTGGCGGGGACGGGCTGTTCTGGTACAGATTGCAAACCCTGCTAGGGGAAGAGGGAAGGACCTTGAGGAAATAGAGGCTGAAATAAAGGCAAGTTGTAAGAGAATAAATGAAACATTTGGTCAACCAGGCTATGATCCTGTTGTTTTCATTGATAGGCCAACGTCTCTCAGTGAGAGAGCTGCTTACTACACTGTTGCAGAATGTGTTGTGGTTGCAGCTGTGAGAGATGGCATGAATCTTACTCCTTACGAGTACATTGTGTGTAGACAAGGAGTCTCAATATCTGGATCAAGTTCAGAATCTGTTGGGCCCAAGAAAAGCATGCTTGTAGTATCAGAATTCATTGGCTGTTCACCTTCACTTAGTGGTGCAATTCGGGTTAATCCATGGAACATTGAAGCCACAGCAGAAGCAATGAATGAGGCAATTTCAATGGTTGATTCTGAAAAACAATTGCGTCATGAGAAACATTATAGGTATGTAAGCACACATGATGTGGCATACTGGTCAAGGAGCTTCTTTCAGGATTTGGAGAGGACTTGCAAAGACCATTTCAGAAGACTATGCTGGGGCTTCGGTTTGGGCTTTGGTTTTAGAGTTGTTGCAC
Source organism: Erythroxylum minutifolium (assembly GCA_027123815.1). NCBI lineage: Eukaryota > Viridiplantae > Streptophyta > Magnoliopsida > Malpighiales > Erythroxylaceae > Erythroxylum > Erythroxylum minutifolium. The sequence continues at coordinate 21,556,553 of JAOTJB010000002.1, read as the reverse complement.
TTGATCCTAATTTCAGAAAGTTGTCAGTTGATGCTATAGTAAGTGCTTATTTAAGATCCAAAAACAGGGCTATTTTGTTGGATTATGATGGAACAGTTATGCCTCAAACATCCATCAACAAGTCTCCCAGCCAAGAGGTCATCTCAATTATAAATACTCTCTGTGATGACGTTAGGAACACTGTATTTGTTGTTAGTGGAAGAGGAAGAGATAGTTTAGGAAAATGGCTTGTACCGTGTGAAAAAGTAGGAATTGCAGCTGAACATGGCTACTTCATGAGGTAATGATATTTTCAGTTCATTTTTTCTTTTATTCTATTTGTCCTTTTAAGTTCTAACATCAAGATATGCAGGTGGTCTGCGGATCAGGACTGGGAATTTTGTGGCCAAAGCACTGATTTTGGATGGATTCAGATAGCCGAGCCTGTGATGAAATTGTATACAGAAGCCACTGATGGTTCTTCCATTGAGACGAAAGAGAGTGCTTTGGTATGGCATCATAGGGATGCAGATCCTGGTTTTGGAGCCAGTCAAGCGAAGGAGATGCTGGATCATCTAGAAAGTGTGCTAGCAAACGAACCTGTTGCAGTGAAAAGTGGTCAATTTATTGTGGAAGTGAAGCCACAGGTATATTTGTTTGCTTACTTGAGTTTTAGTTTCCTTTCAGGTGCTTATCTGTTGAAGTTTAGTGCCAGAATCTTGTCTCGTGACATGGTGCATTTCTAAGGATTTTTGTCTATTATTTGATGTTAGAACCTAACATGCATACACATAGCAAATAAAGGATATGGCTTTGAATGTGTAGGAACAAGAAAATGTTTACTTTAGGATGAAGAATTAGAAATTTAAATACTCGAATGTTATGCGTCTCTTGATGCAGTATTGGATACGTAGATGTTAAAATTTAATTGGTTTAAAGGCTAGCTTCACTCAATTGAGTCGTTATATTAACAATTTTTAATTGAAATGAGTATGACAACTGAACTGCTGCTTACGTTCATCACTGCTTAGAGGTATTTCAGATGGGTCTGTTGATTGTACATGCAATGACATGCGACTTCTATCTTTTCTTATGATCCTAGGGAATAAGCAAAGGTGTGGTCGCCGAAAAGATCTTTAAATCAATGGCTGAAAATGGTAGGCAGGCTGATTTTGTGTTGTGTATTGGCGATGACAGATCAGACGAGGACATGTTTGAGATTATTGCCAGTGCAATAAATGGTGGTATCTTGTCCTCAAGCACGTCTGTCTTTGCTTGCACTGTGGGGCAGAAACCAAGCAAAGCCAAGTACTACTTGGACGACACCACAGAGGTCATAAACATGCTTGAAGCTCTTGCCGATACTTCTTCCTCGGCTCCCTCTCCTGATAGATCCCCTTGAATCTTCCTCCATGGCCTGGTCAAATTGTGGCTCCGTTTTTTTTCTGTTCGAGCCAAATGAGGAAGGATTGGCTGTCCAGTGATTCAAAATAGCTAATCATTTTCTGCTCTCTTTGACAGTAAATGATCTAACCAACCTGTTAATGGCCAATTGAGGGTTGTCATGTGCTTGGATTTTGCTAGTAACGATCAGTATGCTAAACAGCTTGGAAAGAAGAATTTTGCTTGACGAGGATGAAAATTTGCCCATTATCTCAGATATCCAGCGGTTGAAGGGAAGGAACCTTCTGGATCTATAAATGGAGACTACTTACTTGTAGTGGGAGGAAAATTAATTTGGAATAAGTGCAATATTACATGAAATGCGGTTGCCACCTTTGCAGGTCACACGGGTGGTTTGTATCTTCATCCGCATTCATGTCGGCAAATCATGTCGAATGGAGGGAACTCGGAGTTCTTGATGATAGTGACATGAGTTGGTATGAGCCGCCCTGTTAAGGAAATTTAAACGGGTCCTATTTATCCCCTTATATGTATTTTTATATTTTAATCCATCTTGTTCAACCTGTAAAGCACAGCAAAATTGTTAATGTAGTTTTGCGGTAAACAGTGAGATCAGTGCATATGATATGTGTTCCAAATTCACAAGCTTTCTTTAATAATTTGAATTTCGGCAGAATGACCTTCACCTCTGTGATCGTTTTGAGTGTAAATAGCTGCAAGTTTTAGCGGTGTGTGTCCAATCCAATGTGTTATTACAGAATAGAATGAATGAGTTACAGCATGGAATGAATGAAGTGGAATCAAATTAACACTGAAACCTTTAAGATTGTATTGCATTTCCAGGTAGTAACGGCAACAATCGTCTCCAAGTTCATTAGGATCCAAATGAAAATGATCCAGGAAGAGGTATCAGATCATAATTAATTGAGAACAGAGACTGGAAAAGGAGTAGGGACGAGGTCGTATTTATAGGTACCGAATTGACTTGGCACACAAATCATAAGGATCAGGAAGGCCCAAACATTTATTTCTCCTCTCTCTATTCATACCTTTACATGGATGTGTCAAGATCTATGGGCCTATGATGTAAAAGGGGATCTATATCTTTTCTCATATATCATCATCGCCCTTAACTGTTCATCCATCTGCTTCAATTTTTTTCAACCCCTGTTTCAGCTTATTTTAATTTTCAGACCTGTTTCAACTCTACTAATTTTATCAAATATCAACTGATGTTATTCGCTATCGCTCTCAGTTAATTATTGATACAATTAACTAATAACTAATACAATTTGGATAGATAAATGAAATATTACTTGTTCTTAGAAAATGATAACCTCAAGTCGAATTTCAAGCTGTAGAAACTCAGCGCAAACTAACCTCATTGCCCATACGAGAAAGGTCTCATGTTTATCATTAACCTAAGACAGCCTGTGCTCGTACTCGTATCATGCTAAACATTTTACATAGCACACGCGGAGAGATTTACCTGCCGGCCCAACCGGAGTAGTGGGTCCCACTCATGCTCCACGAAAGCAAGTTCTTCCATTCGAGGCAGAAGGGTGGTAATTGATAATTTCAATTACCACATTGTTTGTGGTAACCAGAGACATGTTCTCGCTTTCAAAGGCCGCAGTTAACTACTTATAAATGTCATTAAGCGCGTAACAATATCACCTCATTTCATTCAATATTTTTATACTACAAAAGATTTACAGAAATTAGGATAATTCCTCGAAACCAACCCCGAAGAAACAGAAAAAAAACAAAAAGCGATAAAGCATCAACTCACTGAACGTACCGTCGGCGATAAATACACTTGACTCTGTATCACCGTTTTGCCAATTTTGAACCCAGGAACTACCGTGAAACCCACCCGGAGATCCACTTCATCGCCGTCACTGTCTAGCAACGACTCGTCGGTTATACTCTCCATGTAAACCTCCGAGAATCTGCAATCTTTACCAATCTGAAAGATGCTAATTTGATCACCAAACGAGAAGGCCAAAAGGTTCAAGGACCAAACTCTTCTGGCCATCTCAGCGAATGCGTTGAAGAAAGCAGAATCTGGGAAGCCACCATTATTCACCAGCTTCCTCTGGTTCAAGTTTCCGAAGAGCGAACACTCCATTTTGGCATGTACTAGTTGGAGGTACTTGGTTCTGGTGAACCTTGCAAGCGACGAGTTTGGATTCTGGGGTAAGAAGTGTTTGAGGGTTAAAGATTTTACCTCTTTGAATTTATTGAAGTAGTATTGTTCACGAGGGCTGTTCTCTGATGGTGAAGACTCGTGGAGTGTAAACTGCGGCTGATTGAAACCTTCGAGCAATGTCTTGGACACAAATGATTCGAACACAAAACAACGGTGGCTTGGCTTTGCGAGATTGACTTCAGGTTCAATGGCTTTTACAGCTGCGTCAATATCCCAGCAAGCGACTTCCATTTCACGAACCAACAGTTTCACAAAACTTCTTATAGATCTCAAAGTGAACTGCAGGACGTTAACGAAGTGGCTCGGGTTTAAAGCTGAGAACTTCATGTTGTCCAACAGCGGTATAGGCCCACTAGCATTTAGTCTTTTCTCAAGAGACTTGTTGTACGCGATACACTCGTCAAGCTGTTTCTTGAAGGAGCAGAAGTCTGAATCTTTAGCCTCGACTTGGGCTTCAAGTTTCCTGATTGTTATCTCGTATGTCTTCATCAAGCTCTGTTGTTCTTGAATCTCTGCAAGCATGGTGGTAACCTGAGGCGAGAGGTGATCAAGATCGTTCTTGAAATATTTGCGTTTAAGTTCAGATAATTGTTTCAACTCGTCAACAACAGCCTGATCAGCGGCGTGTATATCATCGCTGTTGTAAGGGTTCTGTGCCATTTGTAGCTCAGCATAAGCTGCTTTAATGGTGGTGACACCTGCAAAGAGCTTTGCCATCAATGCTTCCAACACTGCCCTGCGTTTGTCTCTGCCATTCTTGTTCTTGTCAGCACTGTGATCTTCAAACTTGTTTTGAGGGGTGAGCACACACATCCCAATCCCATTATTTGAAGCAATTCTTGTCGCAGTTTTCAGGTTGATCACTTTTTGGAATGTTCTTGCTATCTTACTCTTGTTGTTGGGTATCGATCTACATTTGAATGTTTCCATTGAACAAAGCTAAACTTGGGATGAAAATTAGAAATATGGACCTTTGTCATAAAACTACAGAGACTTGGTTAAGAGAAGATCCAAGAAAAGAAAAGAAAAGGGTTTTGGAGATGGAAAGTGAGTGTTCTGTGGTGAGAAAAAGCGACACAAATTTTGACTAGCAGATTGGAGCCCGGGACAGGGGTGGACATGAAGACAGAAAAAGTTGCATTAAAAGCAGGGGAAATTAAAAAAAGAAAAATAAGTTTTTTTCCCAAAATCTTGTTATTTATGATATGTGAGGGTAAATAAATAATGGAGGGAAGCTATAAAGAACTATCCTCCAATTTTCTGAAACAAAAAGAAAAAAGAGCTATTTCCTGGCTGTTGTTATAGATGGAAGCACTAAAGGTTCATTTGAAATGTGATATTCACGCACTAGAATTCGTGATTGATCAAAATGAAGGACACTGGAACAAAGAACTGATGTTTGAATATATGAACTAAGGCCGTATGTGCTATTGCCAATATGTAAATGTAATGGAGAAGATATTGGTGGGTCAAGTTACTGTCATTTTTTGGGGATGTGGGGTCACCGGTCACTGATCAAAGCGTCAGCTAGTGAACCTACAGTTGAGAATTGAGCTGTGACGCAAATTGGTGGGTCGGCCGGTCTCTGAGTCTAATAAGCTTTATGTATGTACATGTACTATGGCATATTCTTTTATATCAATGGCTTCTTGGCCTAGCGTACGAACACATTCTTCACCATCAAACTTTTTAAAGCCCTTGGCCGTGCTTATTGGATATTTTTCCTCTTATATCAGAAGTTCATCTAGAAACATTTTAGCACATTTATATGGAGTTCATGTGCCTTCCAATCTGTGCTTTCCGGAATTTACCATGGAACTTTACCCCACGAGCTTTGCTTCTTATAAATTTTTAAGAATTGGAGAAAGGTGCAGAAGTGCATTGATTGTCTCCGAGTCGAATCGGTCACAGCATTTTATGCACTATGCATGAGAAGGGCAAAAACATGCTCTTATATTTTCACCAGTAGATATAGAGATGCTATGAATTGAAATGGTTCCTAGTGTTTTCGACTTCCCCATACATATTGGAAAGGAAAACGCCACAGAAGGGTCGTTCATTGTCAGCACTTACAGAGTCTGCAGTTTGCAGTACTCAGAGAGAGTAAAGCTTTCATTTTTGGAGGTTTCTTCGACCCACCTGGAGCCAAGAACTTAGAGAGAGAGGAGATGCCAATAATTATTATTTTTGTTTTCTGTGATATTTTCAATTGCTATATTTTATTATTGATAATAATTAAATATTAAATATATTTAAAATTCTCTAAAGTTGATTTTTTAAATATATGTATTTTAAAGGTATTTTAAATTTTAAAAATATATATTAGTTTTTATGTGAAAATCTTTAAAATTAATTCTGATAATTAAATTATATTGATAATAATTTTATTAATAATTAATTAAAACTCAATAAGAATGTAATTTGACATTAATTAATTGAATTGACATAATTTTAAATTTTCGATATGTGTTCTACATATTTTCTATCGGCAAGTAATTAAGACCAGCACAATTAAAAAAAAAACGATCGGATATATAGCTTCACATGGGAAACCGATTAATCCGAATTGAAGTCGGGTAGGACTCTTTTGAAAGACAAAATTCTTCCTCGCGAATTTTAAAGTGACTTTATTCTTAAGACTTAAATTCGAAACTTTAGTTAAAGATGAAAGAACTCGTGCTAGTTCATTACAGCCCTCATAGGTACTGTATAAAATTTTCTGTTTCGATTATAGTGTTTCAATCATATTTTATTAGATTTCATCCATATATTTATATAAATATTACAAAAATATATAAATAAAATGTAATGAAATATGACCTAAATAAGAAGATCTGATTCTGGGTTACTTGCACACTTCTTTATTTACAATTATTTAATGAAAAAGTTGTTGCCTTCGTATTATTTATCTGCAGGCAGCAAGACGTGTTGACCAATGCTCAAATATTTGTGATATAAATATAATTAAAAACAAATTTAAGGTTAATGAATATAAATAATAAACCGGACCCAGTAAATGGCACGAGTGTTATGTTTTTATATCAAGAACACAAGAAAACGGTGAGAAAAAGACAGGGCCGAAAGAAGACGTCGACATATCTGCCTCTCTTCGCTACAAGTTAAAAGAAAACAGTGAGTATTGACTAGACAAGGGACAGAGGCCTATTTGTGTGGAAAATTTGAAGAGAGTAGAATTGTGGCCATGATGAACGAGTCCACAACTGACATAGCTCGAGTACGAAAAGATTGAACCCTTAATCTCGAAATGGTGAATGTGAACTCAAGGTATCTCACCAATGGGTTACTTCTTTCATTGTACTATAGAACAGTTGGTTGCTAATTTTCTTATGAGCATGACTAAGAACTTGTATAAACTGTACGCAACTTCTGTCCAATGTGTATTGTGGACACCATTTTGGAATTTCTATGTTGATTGTTTTCATCAAAGAACAAATTGGTTTTGATAAGTCGTGAGTGGTCGCATTTTAATGATGGGTGGTGGTCTGGTTTAGAAGGACCGTGCGACCCCACAAGTTTTTCAAGTGAATAGAAAACGAAAGTGGCCGCCGATCATTGGACCTGTTTTGTATCATGCTTGGTGATTGATTGTTATGAATTAGCTAGGCTCTCTGTAATGTCACTGGCAGACACAAACAAAGGTTAATTACACATTCGCCTTAAAGCCAATTTGAGGCAGGGGCCTTGTTCCCAATGAAATATTGATGGTCATCTTCAGTTGTTTTCTTATCTACCGGAATACTTAATGATACAAAATACCAATCTAGTGTATAGGCTACTTTCAACATTTTCTTTTTGAGGTCTACAATGGGCCAGAAGAAACTTGATATGCGGCATTGAAGTCGCCAAATGGGGTAGGAATGGCACTATTTGCTGGTTGAGTCTAGTTCATGCTCGACAATGGAAATTATGAACCATAGATCTAGCTACTGATAGGGGATGACACAATTATAATACGTCCATACCTAATATAATGATGGTTGAATCCATCTAATACTTTGAGATAACCAGCCTTCAAGAAAGGTCTTTCCCAATATTTATTACATTTTAAAATCATTAAGGGGACCACTTCTAATAAACACCTATACCGCATTCCAACCTAAATTGTGATCAATATTTAAGTTGGTGACATTAATTATATGGTGAAATGAAGTGTTACGTTGCGTGTTCCCGAAATACATCATTAACTACAATCATTCATTCAAGGAGTGGATACATTTTCTTCCTTTACTCGCATGCCACTTCTAATTCTTTGATACCTATACATTTACTTGACGAATTCCTTGGCTTTATGCATGAATGACTCATAATTGATCTTAAGTATCTTACTCCCTTACTTCTTACGTAATCAATTATATTTATTCCCACATATTTGGTAAAGTTCCGAACATGTAAAGTATTCTGCACTACGCAATACATATCAATGCATGAAAAATTAGAAAACCAAATCAAGCAAGTGATTATAGGACATGAGACTGACCTTCCTAGTGAAGGAAAGACGTACTAATGATAACATTTAAGACGTCTAACGTAGAACATATTTACAAATGTTGGTTTGAACGTGATCTTTGTAATTACGATTAGTGGGAAACAGATTATCTCCACGGTATTATTGCTGCTTTAGATTATTACGTTTGGTTGGCCGTGCCTACTTTAGTACTTCATGGCTTCTACGAAATGAACACATGATTGTTTTAGTCGTATTGCTTGCAAGACGACGAAACAAATATGTTTTCATTTCGTAGAAGCCATGAAGTACTAAAGTAGGCAAGGCCAACCAAACGTATTAATGATGAACGAATATTAAAACAAGGAAAATTGCAAAATAGAGTAGGAATCACCAATTTAACCACAATATTATGCATGTGACAAGTATGAGACTTTATGTGATTAGGTGACAGATACGGCATTTTAAGTATAGTACTTAAAGCCATCGCGAATGGAAAGAAAAAAGAAACACAGAAACGGTTAAGTACTGGAAACTCTATGTTTTAATTTCACCATCACTTGTGAATTGTGATCTCTACTTTTGATCCTTATTCTTGTTCAAAGAAGAAAACCCAAATTTAATCTCCCACTAGGAAACACGGGCAAATCATATATTGGAGAATATAAGACCTTTTAATTTAGTGATGGGGAATGGGTTATTGATGGCTTTCCAAGCAAAGGACAGCACTTGACCTATTACTTTGGTTTTTGACAAAAATTTAAGGCTATTTTATTAGTTTTTTAATTTATAACAAATGTTGAAGTATATAATATTATTTGTAACATAAATGTTGATGTATCAAAAGGTCTTACTTATATGGCCGATTATATCAGCTCCATTGACTATTAAGTCAATGACGGACTAGTTTTATAACAAATTAAAAGTTTGAACATTTTATTGATATTTTTAAAATTTTGATTATTATTTATTGTTGAGGATTCTAAATATAATTTATCTTATTTTCAATAATAAATTTTATTTTAGAATAAGTTAACATTTTATGAAAATTTTAATTATAAAAATGAATAATAATTATAAAACTAATTTCAAACTATTGAAACCAAGTATAAGATATTTAGTTTATAAAGGTAACTTAATA
>JAOTJB010000002.1:21508794-21523129 GCA_027123815.1 Erythroxylum minutifolium | reverse complement strand
CTGATTTTATGTGCAAAGAAGGCATATCTGATAGCTTCTTCTTTATCTGATATGAGTAGACTAAGTGCATCCTTGGAATGTCCCATTATGTCGAATCATTCATGAATTTTTAGTAACATTATAAAATAACAACCATTGACTTAATTATCTAGAAATAGAACCTGATTAAAAAAGAGTATTTTAATTTAAGGTTTATATAGTCTTAAAGGATCATATCATAATATAAGTTAAGAATGTGACTTATTTTATCCTTATTTGTTGATAATGCACATATGGTATGATTATGTATCATAGTATTGACTCTCTTTTATCAAATCTTATTCCTTTCCTCAAATATTGTATCGATAATAGTTTATGTATACCTAATGCCTAACTCGAGTTCATTGGTTTATTCTTTTAATCTACCTTTTAGAACTTATATTTGGCATGTTAAAATAGAATGGGTGAATATATTATTTATTTAGTTTATGTCATTACTAATATCTTGTTAAACCTTTTAATGTATCTCACATCGACCTTAATGTTTCAAGACTTGAGCTCTCATTTATCAACTAGATAAACTGCTTGAAACTTATCATATCTCCATTGTTACAAAATAATGAAGATGATTTCCTATGTAAGAAGATATTTCATATTTGTCTAACATACTTATTATACCTAAAACTGAATGTTCAACACTCATTCCAACATTCATCTTAGAATTCAAAACTCAAATAAAATTAAGCATTCTCATATTTCTAGAACTTATATCTCATTTAAAATTATTTTAGAAATATGATGCTTAATACTTAATTAAATATATGTTGCATCAAATACTCAATAATAAATAAACCATCATCATTCATTTCTCTTTGTGCTACTATCTCATTGATATGATTATACTTGATATTTATGTGTTGGTTTGATATTGATATTTGAGGTTCCTAGTATTGTCTTTCAATGAACTTATTCATACACAACATAGTTTAAATGGATATCGATTACAGCGGAACAAGAAACCATCTTTATCTCTTCCTCTTTATATGGCATATGAGGAGACTATTTATTTCTTAACCACTCACCTAGTCACCTTTATCAATGGACAAAATAAAGTGGTTTACATTCATGAATATAAAATTGTTTAATAATTTGCTTTAGATATATGTAGCTTATAAAAGCGATAATGATCTTTTTGAATGATAATTAGCAATCTTAACCTCAAAGATGTATGAAATCTTAGCCATGTTCTTATTTTATATGTGATTGATAGTCAATTTATATATTTTCGTTAAAAAACTACTTATTGTCACTAGTTATCAAAATATCATCCATATATAACAATAAAATTATCCATTTATTGTTACTTCTTTTAACGTATACTTAGTAGAGTTTGTCAATCATAATAAAATCATATGAAATGATTACAGCACGAAACTTGATATACTACTGACTTTGAGACCACTTTAGACTATATATTAAATTTAACAATTTGAACATGTAATGCTCTTGGCCCTTTTGAACGAAACCTAATGGCTATCCTATCTAGAATTTTCTTATTTAGTTCTTTTTTTAAGAATGCAATCAATTACATCCATTTGATGTAGATTAAAATCCAATGAAACTACCAAAGCTAGAATTTTTCAAACTAATATGAACTTCATAACAATTGAGAAGGTCTTCTCATAATTAATATCTTCCATTGTGTGCTTCCTTTTTTCATTAGATGTGATTTATATGTTTCAAATTTGTCATTCATGTTTCAATTAAAATTTGAGAACTTATTTATTTTTTATGACCTTAAATCCTTTAAGAAGATTAACTAATCCTTATACTTTGATTGAGCTCATCAAATTTCATCCTTTTTTTATTGCTATAACTTATTCATCTTTAACAAAACTAGATAGGGTCCTTTTATATTTCTTAGCTCATTATTTTCTTATTAAACTACCATAAATTTCTCTTTTAACATTAAAATTTTTTCTAAGAATTAATCTACGTGTATTATAGGTATAATTGAAAATTTGTTAAGAAACATACGTCGCTACTCCCATACTACTCCCACCTAAATTAGATAACGGTATGAAACTTTAATAGACTTAGATTAGCATTAATTAGAAACTAATTCATCGTCTTTTAAATTGCTTCTAAGTGGATGCATTCCATCTACTTGATCTCAACTTACTAGATCATCTTAATTCAATATCTCATATAGAGATAAGTTTTAAACTTTTTGTTCTTACTTTGGAAGGTCATTCTTTAAGAATGTGACATTAGATGACTTAAATTCAATTGCTTGTTTATTATCTTATTCACCTTTGAATATATGCACTTTGGAATGTTTTTCTATTCTTTAACGAACCTTTTGTTCCTTTTAAGACCCAATTTCTCATACTTATATAGGAGATCGTGAATATAGGTAACACGTTCCCCAGAATTTAGATGTGATAAATTAGGTCTCTTACACATTCTCAAGAGTTCATATGTGATAAATTGGGTCTCTTACCTATTTATATCTCATATGGTGTTTTAATTAGAAGTAGTAACTTGAGTATATATTTAATCAACAATAACACATCATGCCAATAATTAAATAGGCAAACTTTTATGTGCCATCATAGACCTATCTTTTCTAAGAAGAGTTTTAGTTCTCCTCTCTACAACACCATTTTGTTGATTGCTTACGGAATAGTCACTTTTTAATTTATCAAATGAGTACTCATAATCTTTGATTAGCTCTTTGAGACATTTGCTGCTCTATCTAATTGATTCTTAACTAAAGTCTTATACTTTTAGAAATAATATAATGCTTCAAACTTTGAGAAATCAAATAAATATACTATATTGAGTATGGTAATTGAAAAAAGTGATGAAATATGTACCTCCATGCCTTGCTCTCGCATTCATTTGGCTACAAAAGCTTAATGAGTTAATTTCAATGGCTTAACAACTCTTTATTCTATAATAAATGGGTTTTATTCTTTTTTTGGAAAGTAAAAGAAATTTTATTAAACTAGCAAAAGCTATTTAACGACATTACAACGAAACTCTAACTACTATCAACAATTCAGCTCAAAAGCATCCTTAAACACAAAAATACACATAAAAATCAAATTACAACAAACAAATTCTCGTCAAATTTTAGCTAATAAATCTTTGTTGATGATGAGCAATAATAGTTTCTCGAGTGTAGTTGACATTGTGTTCCGTTAATTGATGTTTACCTTCTTCCACTCCTTTGTATATTCTACTGTTCCTTTCCCTCCAAATTGCATAAATGACATTCATGTAGGCTGTTTTCATAAGCATACCATTTGACCAACCATGCTTCATGCACCTTATTATCATGTTCAAAGTCTCCCCCACTCAAAGGTGTATCTAGATAATTATAACATAGCCATGATTTTGCTCCAAATTGCTTTAGTGTTTGTACACTCAAAATAAAGATGGTTGTGACTCTCGTTCACTAGCTTATGTAAGACACATATAGGATCATACTTTCCAAACCAACAATATCATATTAATAATGTCTAAATTTTTATGACGCCATTCTTTTTTTCCTTTGCTGTTAAGAAGATAGATTGCCACCAGCTCGTTGATTGTCACTTATCTTTTGTTCGGAGTCTATATTTAATCGCTGGTTATGAAAAAACTATAGGTTTTGGATTTATTGAATTCTTCCAAATCGTATCAAACCAAGGGACTACTTCATTGCAATTAACTAACAGCTGACGACAGGATTTATTACTAAACGAAACTCTAAAGGAGAGAATCCAGGTGATGCTATCTTTCTGTATTCCTTTTGGAATACTTGGTAAATACTCTTCAAGCAGGGAGAATCCTCCGTAGTTACCAGCCCACTCTCCCTCATAGATAAGAGAAGAGACTCTAGCATATAAAGGTATTCGAGATCATAATTGAGCAAGTTCCGCTCTATTGGTTAAAGGACTAACATTTGTCTAATTATCGAACCAAACCAAATATATCCTCGCCATCTCCCAGCTCATGCCTAATATGTGGATACAACATGTCTCTCAAACTGAGTAAATAATTGAATATCCAAGAAAAGTCCCTAGACTCCTCTAGCTACCAAAAACTCCTATCTTTTAAGTGATATGCCCCCACGCATTTAATCCAAAAAGCTTGACTACCAATGAACAATCTCCATATCCTCTTACTTAGAAGAACATACTGCATCTGTGAAACTGGGATAATCCCTAGTACTCCTTGCTTGTTTGGTAATGTAACCTCACCCCATTTCACCTTTGCATGCTTCCCACTCACTGTGCTTCTTGACCACAAGAAGGCTTTTAACACATGATCAATTTCCTTAATGACCCTCTTAGGTAGCAATATGTAAGCAGCCCAATGTATATGTATACTGTTCAACACTGAACAAATTAGAGTTAGTTGGCCAGCCACAGAAAGAAACTTATTTTGCCACGCTTGAATTCTTTCTTTGAGCTTCTCGATCAATGGAATGAAGTCTGAAAATTTTGGTTTTTAACTTAGTAATTGTAACTCCTAGATACTCCAACGATATAGAAAGAATAGAAAATCCGACCATGCTTCAAATCTGCTCATGTTCTCTAACATCCGAGGAAAGGTATAAACTACTCTTCTCCTCATTTACTTTAAGTCCCGACCAATCAGAAAAATTTGTATCATAATCGCATTTATACTTTTTAGATGGACATTGCATATAAATATACAATTCTACTTTATACAGGTCTTCTAAAAGACCTTATTTGATTTTGTCTAACATGGCCAAGTCGAGCATGGAACGTATTAGCATCGATGTTACAAGTATTAAATGGTGTAATCAAATAAAACTAGTTTTATTTATTTCATAACCAATATATAATATCATAAAACCATCAAACATAAAACTATGACTAGTATAATTGGTTCCAAGATTATTATTCTTTCGACCACTATAGAAATTAGTATTAAATCTAAGTCTAATTATAATCTTGAAAAATACAAGAAAATTTTTTCTTATAATATCATTTTCCTTTCCTATTTTTATGACCCTTAGCTCTTCTTAGGTTCTAAGAATTCTGGAAGGCTTTCTCTCTAATTTTCACTTAGAATCACCGTAGAGGTTTCTCTTCTTATTTTTAGCTCCTTGTGAGTATGACTCAATCATTGTATAACTCAGTATATAACTCAAAAGCCTCAATATGTTTAATTTGTAATAATTGATGCCTCATAACATCATATATCATCTTGATATTCTTATTTCAAGTTAGATGTATTTTCATATACTCCCAATTTAGAGGTAAAGAAAATGTGACAACTTACATTTGCTGTGTATCTAACAAGATATGACTAACATCTCTCATTTCAGTAATTATGTTTGACATTAGGTTCATATACCTTGGCATTGAAGGATCTGACCACGTAATTCATCTATGACTTATTTTGTTCATAATTATATATGTCAAACTTAATAGTAACTTATGATAATTTGGTTACCAAGGTGATACCAAAGTATGTTACCACTATGGACATTTATTCTTAGTAAGGTCATACCTCATGAAGTCTTGCATAACGTCATCATCTATGCTACATGAGCAAAGGAGTTATCCTTTTACATAACTTATATGTCTTTTAGTTTTTCTTATGTTGAGCCTTATTGTCTTAGAAACAACTATGATTTCACATAGTGAGTCATAGTTTTTTACTCATTCAATGTATATTTGATTTACATGCTCCAAATTTCCAAATTATCACCATTTAAGTTCTTACCTCTATTGAATTCTAGGACAATATTCATGGATGTAGTAGTCATTTTTTCTTAAACACATAATTTCCATAATGACATTTATTATCTGATTATTTTTATTTTTAATTAATTTCACACATCCTTTTAAATAGAAAATTTAATTATTTTTTAAATTACTTATGGAATCAAAAGGTCACAAAATTTCCAATCATCATCCATATAATAATTGATTGACAAATAATCATTATATTTAGAAGTATTTATTTATAAATATCTCTAAGTATGATATATGTGTGTGCGTGTGCGTGTGCGTGTGTGCGCGTGTGTCTGTGTGAATAATCATTATATTTAGAAGTATTTATTTACAAATATCTCCAAGTATGACATGTGTGTGTGTGCGTGTGTATAACATATACATATAAAAATAAATAAGTGAAATTGTAATGGCTTTTAGTAAACAAATACTATATATATATAGTTGTAACAATGGTTGCTACAGACAAACAATGCTAAGTAGCTATCATAAAAAAGGGTACTAAACAACAAATAAAAGTGAAAAAAACTCTAACTAATGTTTTGAAATTTGATGAACCCTAAGGTGAATTGGGTCAATTATTGCTTTAAACGAATAATTAAAGTTCATATAAGCTATTATCTCTATTGTGTTCTTTAATAGATCACTAAAACTAAAACCTTTAGACACTTCCATTCTCCTATGCTCTTTTAAAAAATTTTATACTACCTAACTATATGTTTGAATACAATTTAGTGGACTATTCCACACACTGATCAATAAATTTCTAAGTGGGGGCATAAGCATTTTGCAAACTACTTCATATTTGCTCATAAGAGTAGTGAAACCCTAATAAACAGAAAAAATAAAACCTTTAATCATATTATTCACCAAAATAACATGTAATAAGTTTATCCCAGGAACCATTCGACTTCAATCTAATTATTCCTTAATAAAATTCACATGATTTCATTATGACACATTTTAACTTACAATCAAGTCCTTATTATTACAACCATTTTCTTGAAATCGATTCAATAAAATATAGTATTCAACACTTTTGAATAATAAGTTGAAATTGTATCTTATATCATAAGCATATCATTAAAGCATAATGCTCAAAAGAGTATGAAAAGTAATTATTTTTTAATCAATATACACTTATGCAAATTAATAATCAAAATATGAACAAAAAATTTTGAATTAATAAATTAGAACAAACAAAATAAACAGATAATTTAATGAAAAGTTTCCTTTAAATAAGTCTTTAGGTGTTTTGGAGATAAATTAAATAAATTATGAAAAAGTATAAATCAAAAATATATATGTTGTAAGATGCATACAAATAGTTAAGATTTAGGCTTTTAATAACAAAGGTCAAGGGTTTAAGTATCTAAAATCTCTTTTCTTGGACCTTAACTAAGACCTTAGTTGAACCCCTGTGGCTTTATAGGTTTAACCTATACTTAGGCTGACTTTTGGTTTTTAGTTGTCCCTTTTACCAAACACCCATTATTATTTAACATCTTCAAAATCCTAGCCAACTTTTAAAAGTAAAACAACTAAAACATGGTTGCCATCAGACCCTTAAGTCTAAAGTACAAAATTATGCAAGTGTTGACGAGCCTTTGTTGATGGTTGTGACTCAGGTTCTTATGTATAACCAAAGATGAAAGGTGAAACTAAGTTGTTCTAAGTCCAAGAGTGTATGAAGTTACTTAACTTTAATGAGAAAGTTGAAAGTATGTAAATCTATGAGATTTGGTATACAATAGCTCCCATTGTTACTAACTTAGGTCATGGAGCAATGTGATTGCATTATAGACGTGCTGAGATAGGCCATACACGAGAATGGCTAAGGATGCCTAAACCAAAGACTCATCAAGAAACTTGTCTTTGTGAGATGATAATTTGGGGACATATGGCAAGAATATAAAATTAATAGGCTAAGGAAGTAGGAGTACTACCTAACAAAGTGGAAGAAACTCTTCAAGAACATGGAAGTAATAGGTTAAGGCTTTGTTGTATCTCTCTTATATTGTGCCATTTGATTGATATATGCTACACACTTATATTTTGAGCGTGTGACTGAAACACTTAAACATGAATGGTATAAGGTGTTCAAAAATAAACGAACTTATTGGTTTATGATTACAAGATAAAACTAAGTCAAGATTTAAGATTTAAGCTTAATTGCACATAACTATGACAAATTTATTCTAATTTTGTTGTATTAAAAAATATCCTTTAAAAAACTGGTGTTAAAGTTTAATGAGGAGTTTTTTATTGTTATTCAAAAAAGGATAGTGGAAGAAGAGTAACTTAAATAGAGTCAATCATTGGTCCTCTAATCCCAAGATAAAAGGGCTTGATTCATTTCATAGAATGATTTGAAGCTTTGGTAATTGAGTTTCAAGAAACAAAAAAAGCACTTAAAAAACATATGAAAGCTCTGGGGAGATAAGCTACTACTTATTATTGCTCAAGCATATTATGTCTAGGTGTTAATTAGTTCGATCAGAAAGCACTTTAGTAAAGGTGTATGAGCCCTAAGTTTTTAATTAAAAATAGAACACCAAAGAGCTCGATTTTTTTTATAGGATATAGAGTTATACTTTACAACAACAAAAGTACTGATTTAGAAAAAGGTGTTTAATTCAAAGAAGGTTTCAATCACATCAATATACATAACGAATGATGCAAAGATGTGATAGAAGATATAGACCTCTAATGATGTTAACACAAGTAAACCTTCAGCTGACATTTAGGGGAAAATGAATAAGGAGCTAACTAGCTAGTTCCTCACCAATAACACTTCTTAGCTCGTGAACGAAACTTTGTAGTTGTTAAAGCAAGACGGCTCGTTATAGGAGTATGCAAGAAAATTCACATCTTTAATATTAGACATGCAAATCATATCTGATGAGAAGTAGTTCAACTTTGTAAGCAAGTTAAAGCAAGATGGAGCATTATGGGAGTATATAAGAAAATTCACATCTTTGATGTTAGATGTGTAAAATATATCAAAAGAAGGCAAGTTGTTTAACTTTATAAATGTTTGGTAACAAATAAAGTTTCAGAGGCAAAATGTAAAGGAATCACTTAACATTATTACAACTATAGGTGCTTTAGTGGATCTTTGTTGAGTAAGTTTTAATCTTATAAAACCCTCAATATTCCACAAGTCTATGGGTCATAAGCATAGTATATAATGTATCGATCCCATGAGGAAATAGTTAGAACTAAGTGAACCTAACTTTATCTAAGGTATCGGGATACGAATTGGATGAAAATAAAATATCATAATTCTAAAACTATTAAATAAAACTAAACAAATAATCAAATAACAAATGAGCTGTCACAAATATGTGACGTATATCAAGGGTGAAGCTTAAGATTCATTTTATCGTTATTTTGCTCCCTAATCGCTATTAATTCAATTATGTGTTGATTTTAGATCTTCTAAGGGATTAACTACTCTTTCTCAAGACCTAATCAATTAACCCTAATTGATTATGAAATTCTAGATTTTGCAACCTCTCGATTCACAAAAACCACCTAAGATTTTCAACTAGTTCTTAAATGATCTATCGAGTAATCATGTTTTCACACAAGATCTCTCTTCGTATGATTACCAATTTGATATTTGTGAGACTTATTAGGTCACTAACTCTCATTACCCATCCTAATCAGATTACTTTCGACTCACACTCTCTATTTATTATCAAAGTATTAGCATACCCAAACATCACAACACTAGAAAATTGAATTGAAATCAACAACAATCAAGTCACAAAACAACTCAAGAAAAAACCTAAATATGAAAATTAGATCATTCTAAATGTGAATAACATATTCAAATCCAAGTTATACATCAAGTTTAATCAAATAAACAAAGGAAAGAAAGAAAGAACTTGATTTGAACTCAAACTTGAAATCTGGAATTTCAAGATTGCTCTTCTTGCTCCTCCTTCTTGCTCTCTCACTTTGTAAGACAGTGACTGCTTTTTTTTAATGTTTTATGTTGTTAAATAGTTCTTGATGCTTCTAGGGTTCTTTCTAGGGTTTATCCACTTAATTTAGTTCCAAAAATATCCTCAAAATGTTAAAATTACAAAAATTACTGTCTGCGCTCTCTGTCACGATCATGGCAAGACAAGTCAAGATCACAACTTGCTTCCATACTTCCAATTCTTCTCTTTTCTTCAATTTCCTATTTCCATGCACTCAAACACACATCACACACCTCTTGAAACATAAAATTATGATCCAAATCATGCTCAAATCCACACAAACACTTAGAATATAAACAAGCACTAATAATAACATAATTATAAGCTTATATACATAATAATCATCTAAGAAATACTCAAAAGTACACTTAAACATCTATCAAAACATAGTATAATTTACACCAATCAATCTCTAAATTCCATCACCCATTTTCTAGTAAAGAGGGCAAAAAGAATGGTGGAAATCAAAATGACTCAAAGAAAGACAAAGAGAAGGTAAGTGAAACTTCTCAATGTGAGATAAAAAATAATCAAAATATGACATTACTTGTTTCATTTTTTAAGGGCCACATTTTAGTCAAGAATACCAAAAACAAAAGTTAAGTAAGGGGGCAAATAAATTTCATAGTCGCAAAGGATCAAGGAAAGGAAAGTGAGGACTCGAAAGAAGAAGTCTACCTCAACAATTATATTATGTTGCATATAATGAGCCTTGTGAAGGAGTGTCTAAGCAAAATCTAACCCTACAATGAGGAGAAATGGCATATACGAGATTTTATAAATGGAAACAAAAACTAGCTTTTGTGTTCAAAGTTTATCTAACGAATCTTCAAGGTAATCACTTGCAGAGAAGTGCTTACAAGCTATTTCGATGAGGCATCAAGTTCTTTTATTGAGGTTGGTTTGTTAGACCCTTAAGTCTAAACTATAGAATCATTTAAGTATTAACAAGTCTTGGTCGATGCTTAATACTCAGACTAGCATGAAGATGACATGTTAATGATAAAGTAAGGCAAAGACATGCAAGTAAGCAAGACAAAAAGGGCATTGTCGATGAATGCTCAAGAGTAGCTAGTTTTTGCATGCTTTAATGCACATTCGTAAAAATCTTCAATGAGAGGCAATATTCATATAGGAGAACAAAGATGAAAGGTGAAAGAGTTAGAGAGTGTAGCAATGCATTTAACTTTGAAGAGAAGGTCAAAAGTTATGTTATGAGATTTATTATACAATGGCTTAGATTATTACTCACTTAGGTCATAGAGAAATGTGATTGCACTATAGAATTGCTTGGATGGACTATGCATAATAATGACTTAGGATGACTAAATCAAAGGCTCATCAAGGCATTTGTCTTCAAAAGGTCATAACATAGAGATACATGATAAAAACATGGAGGTAGTGGGTTAAAAAAGGAGGAACACTATCTAAAAAAGTGGGAGCACTTCTGTAAGTAACGAGAAAAGTTGTCAAATAATATGGCAACAGAGTGGGTTTCTTTCCAACACATTTTTCATGTGCAAAGAAGAGTAGTAGCCTAAAGTGGATAACTCTCTACTAACTTAGTGGAATTAATGGAAGAAGTTGTACTAACTTAGTAGGTTATTAGAGAAAGTGGGTAGTTTAGCTTATTTAGTTCCTAAGTTCTTGTAAACCTACATAAAGAAATCCTTATAAATTCATTTGAGTGAGTAAAGAGTACATTCAATCATATGTAAGAGATATGAGAGCTTTGAGAGACTTCTTATTGAGAACTTCCAGCAAGGAGTTCTAGAATAGTCTTATTGTAAAGTGCTTCAAGGAGGAAATCACTTGATTCCTTTATATTATATCTTTTGTGAATATATCAATAAAATATTGGCTTTATGGTACCTCTCTTGTTTGTCTTATTTGATTGATTTGTGCTAAATACTTGTGTATTGAAAATGTTATGGAAACACTTAAACATGAGTAACGTGAAGCATTTAAAAATAAACTGACTTATCAGTCTACGATAATGAGGGAAGGTTAAGCTAGACTTTGAGACTTAAGCTTGACTATCACACAAAAACTTTGACAAATTGACTCAATTATCCCGCACCTAAAAAAGTCACTGTGACTATTATCATCCTTTTTAGTATTGTCCATATCATCTGCTCTACCATAAAGGAGAACGATACCAAACAACGGTAAAACGATAATGACCCACATCATACACATGTTCGAGATTATATTTGTTGACGACGATAGCTAAGACAATATTACAATGTTGGGGAGGCACTAATAAGGCTCCACTTAAAGATTGTTGTTGCCAACTTCAACGTCGACGATGTACCATGTCTCATCTTTTGCTAGTCACTGGATTGAATTTTCACAAAAAGGAGTCATTTTTGTAAAAGATAAAAAAAGATGTTTGTTTAAATAATAATGGCTTATTCAAATGAAACCATTTGAAATCTTATTATGATAAAATTTGGAAAAGCCCAATAAACAAAAGAAGTATTCTAGCATCTGATGCCCATCTCTGGTCTTTGGTGTTTTCAAACAGACTCAAAAGGAAAAAAAAAGGCCATAATACTCATTTTAAAATATCATTTTCATGTAAATAAAAGCCAAAAGTATTTGAATAAAGTAACCATCCAAATGTGTGAAGGCTGATTTCATTACCTTGTTACTGGAAATATATTTATTTGTAAATTTCTAAATGCAAATTGGTTTGAAAATTTATTTCACTTAAACCAATTAGCACCCATCCACAGTTATCAATGATTCCATACATTTTAAATAAGAGAAAATAATTCAAACTCCTAAAGATAACAATTATGTTTTGAACTATGCGAACCAAAAACACTATCATATGAATTTATAATATAAATTTATTAGACATTCAAATCAGAATACTCATGAATTAAAAGTTCTAATACCAATGTTGACTTCATTGCAAATAAAAAATAGAGCCAAAGCATACTTGCCGAAATTTTTGTCCTTTTTAATGGTCTTTATATATCTATTTCTTATCTTCCTCACTTTATTATCCTTATTCTTTCAACAAAGGGACTAATCATTTTTGTCAAAAGATTATTGGAAGGATTCAACTACTTAAATTTATTAGAAATGCTTCATCTGTTTAAACAGCTAAACCAATTACCATTATTTAATTTTATCATGGGTGTAGTTTCACCTTAAAAACCATAATGAGAATACACACACACACACATATAGTGAAATTTTTTGGTAGAAACCATATGCCCACAAGCTAGGAAAGATGAAACTTTCCTCATCACATACAGATCATATCTGGAAAAAAAAAGAAAATTTTAGGATTACATATTACCCATTTTCTCCTTTTTTTCTTGAAAATGATATATATATATATATATACATAGACGACCACAAATTTTTAACCTTGAGAAATAATATTTCTCATTATCTCCTTTTCCTTGTCCAACTTAAATATGGTAATTGTTACAAAGGGTTTCCTAGATACCAAACTTATATTGAAGTCGCGTCTACTTCTTTGCACGACAATCTTACTTATGTCTATTTAACCAAGACCCAGCCTTCCCACGTAATCATTGACCAATAAAACCTCATTTTTGAACAACTTATGACCCTCGAAGTGTTTAACTCTTATACTTCAGTAAGAATACTACGAAAGTATTAAATAATCATAGGAAACAGTAAACACATAATAACTACGGTAAAACCAACCAATATTACTTCCGCATATGTATAAAATGGATTTCTCTCTCTCAATATGTTTCCTTCCTCTCTATCTTTCCTCTTTTTTAAAGCAAGGTTGAATAAGCTATTTATAGGTATCTCTGGTTATACAATTTAGAATCCTAATTGAACTAAACTAACTAGATCACATTTTATCCTACTCAGATTACAACACATTATCTAATAGGATGACATCCTCATCTAAATAGGACTTTATCTAATATGATTTAGCTACATCACAACTCACAAAATAAAAGATTATATTTAACTAGGAATGATACATCCATCCATGAAGAACTCTACTGTCTTCAGATGATTCTCCCATATGATCTTTATCTTTTAAAGTTAATGTATATCCATTATGATCTTATCGTCACATCATCCAAGATCTCCTCTTGATTTTTATCTATTGATGATGGGTCATTCAAGCCCAAAGCCTTTCATAACACACTAATCCGTTCCAATGCTTATCCATATTAAGTCCATTAGTTATGATTTTTCTATTTGAGCACACATTAAGTCCATAGTGCTCTCATATGTCTCCCTCATTCATTTGATCCAACTAACCTTCAACCCAAGATCCATCTTAAGCTATCTTTTAGTCTCACATTTGAATCATGCATTTGGTCAAAAATTTTTGCCAATATGCACCAATACATGCCAATTCATTAACAATTCTTGTTTTCCATGCCTAATCGTAAGTCTTTAGCTGGTTCCGTTATCCCAAATGTTAAACATTGGTCAAGACTCACCAATGCTTGCATAATTCTACTATTAGGACTTAAGATCTAATAAGGTAAGACATGCTTACTTGACTTGATGTCGTGCTATAGTATATTTAGATGTATAGGTGTGACAAAAGAAAATGTCTCATCTTTTGCTAGTCATTGGATTGAATTTTCA
>JAOTJB010000002.1:21467897-21479622 GCA_027123815.1 Erythroxylum minutifolium | reverse complement strand
GTGTGGTGACTCGAACTCAAGACCTCCTTAGTCTTTAAGTGAGGAGTTAACCAACTAGGCTACTCCTTCTTGTCATCGTCTATATATTATACATTCTAATATATAGACGATGACTATAAATTATAATTTTAATTGATAAAAAAATTAGAAAAATGAAAAATCCTCTTAATTTATCTTTAATTCTCTAACTAAACAATGTATAATTATAGATCAAGATTGACGTCTAGCAGCATGTCATGACTACCCAAATATTAGGAATGTAAAAGTGGTTTGACTCAATTTATGCATGCATAGTTATGATATATAATTAATCCTTTCATCATCCAATGTTTAAATTAGATATAGAATATGAACATAGTATCTACTCTTTTTAAATCTAATCATGTTCGTTTTAGCTAATTAGTAATTGATTTATAATTAATATTTAGAAATATTTTTTCAAATATCAATTGACTCTAATAAGAGAATTTCTTAAATCACTACTATTCAAGAATAGTAGAATATTCTCTCTAATTACTTTAAGATGATAAATTCTTATTCACTTAGTCAATTACGTTCGTATAGTTCATATTGTATCTAAGTACTATCAACTGGACTGCCTTAAATAAAATAAGCTACAAGAAACATCAAAATACAAGAATTCTCATATGAGACACTTTGACAATCTTAAATCTAAAGATTAATTATATAATTATTATAGTAAGGAAATCCACAAATAGATAAGTAATATTCTATTTAAGATTCTCATAGTTAGGTCAATTCAATAAACTTATTATCTAATAAGTTTAACACGTTTGTTTAAATATCTTGATACTTTAATTTATGAAATCATTATTTTATTTATAAGAAAGAAACATAACATGTATTAATTTTATCGATTCATTAACATTAGTATTGCTTTGGAATCTTTTCGGCTAGAAATTGATTTATAAGAAGCCTTTCTACTTATTACCGATAACTCTTTCCTATCCTTGTTTTCCTTCTTTACAATAACGGACTTCTTTCAAGTACATGACTAATAGAAATTGATTTTGTTATATATATATATATAGGAACCAATGCGTCACAGTCTAGCTAGTTTAAATTTATTTGGCCTTTTACCAAAATTGTGTTCCCGTTCCCCCCTACGATTGCCTCTCAATTATAATTAGGCATGTGCTTGTCACAATTTCTTGATCACCGATTGTACGGATTTGGGTCGGTAATAACAAATTTCCCTATTTTCCAAAACAAAAAAGGCAGAAGGTGGTGTGTTTACAGTTTATTGTCGTTAAAATCTCGAAATTCACCTTATAATGATGTCGCTAACTACAATTTGGTGGTCACAGAACAAGAAAATATTGATGATTTGACCGTGAAAAAGACAATTACGTTGTCGTACATTGCCTATATGTTTAAGTTAAAATGTTATAGCTTTGTTTTCTTAAATTTTATTTATCTATTTATGTAAAATTTACGTAAATGTATAGATAAAATTTAATAAAATATAATAAAAATATCATAATTAAAACAAAAAATTTGATCTCACGATTGCCGCAATTCGCAGCTAATGTGATTTTGCCACATCATGTTCTAGCTTACAATTACATGAGACAAATCTTAAAAATGTACAGAAGATTTCACAGCCAAGTTGAACATAATTTTTCCAGTAAAAAGAAAAGAAAGAGTTTTCAAAACCATTTGTAGTATAATTTTATTTTTTAACAATCTTTTAAGACAAGAAATCTTTCATATCTCCCCATTTATTTATTTATAAGGGATAAGGGAGTCCAACTGCTGGAAGCTTTTCAACCTAACAAATGCAAACAAACCAACCAACCGCCACTTAGACCTAAGCTTCTTTGTAGGAGAGACAATTATACTCTAGCGCCGCCTCCAAATATGATTTTGACCCATTATCTGCCAAAACATATGGACCGGGTATGCGTCTTTTGACTGCCCTCAACAAGATTCAACCAAGTCCACGAAAACACAACATACATCTACGACTAGTAGCAACCAACACAAGGGTAAAAGCTAAAGATTCTGATTCAGCTAAGTCTATGACTCAATTTTCTATGAATAACCTTCAGAGGCTACAATGGCATGGCATGATTGAACGTTATACCAGCCAACACATTATCTGAGGAGCGGAGTGGTCTTGCAAGGTTCAGTACCACAGCCATTCATCAAATTAGTAACAATCAATCATTTAGCTGCTATGTTAGGGGATGAATTGAAGAGCACTGTCAACATTGCCTTTATGTACCATGTACCACTCACTGCCATAAAACTACACCATCAATTGTAGCAACCTGAAAGTAGAAATCCTTTTTTCCCCTATCGTTCTTCCAAAAGTTAACCTTCTTTGAGTGGAGATATCCCTAGTTGACTGTTGCTAATAAATTTCGCCACACAATCCTTGCTGTGCAATCTATAACAATAATATCAGTGTTCTATACCCTTAAAGAAAACTGATGAGGTACACACCATTTCCAAAGCTTCATGTGACTTGTTAATGGAAAAAATAAAAAGACAAGACCCAAAAAGAAGTTCCATCTATTTTCCCTTTCTGCAGGCAGTTAGATTGATAAGCTAAACAATTTGTTAAACAAATCCAAGTTTCCAAGTTATAAACAGCACAACAAATTTAAATGAAGTAAACTATAGTCTATACCAAAATGAACAGTATGAATTATATGAAAAATGGGTGAATCTAACAGCTGATATTCAAAAGTGAACCAAATCAAGGCAATTAATATCAAATTCCAGAAAAAAAGGAAAAGATTATAAACCAAAATGTTGTTAAAAAATGAGTAGATATCACAAGATTATGATTCAAAATTATCTCTTTACAAATGACTAATATTTCACCCATAGATAATACTTTACTGGCTCCAGTTAGATAACAAACGGGAAACTGACTCATATTTTGTGTGACAAGTCTGCACTAAGCATGTAATGGTCAAATCACCTGAAATAACAAGCACAGGGCATAGCTGAGTAAATAAGATCACATAAAAGATCAAACATCTGTACCATAAAAGACATCTCGCCTACCTTTATTACATCTGTAGTTCTGGGACATCAAAAACTGGAAAAATAAGTTAAGCAGTATTAAGTTCTCTCCGCGCAGTAAGATGCCCCATCTGTTCTGCAAGATTATTTACATTCCTTATACTCCGCAAAAATCTCCCATGATCACCAGGTTTTATTTCATTTTTCCTACTGTCACTATCCTTTCTTTCTGATTCAGCTTCTTGAGTGTTGGTTGAACCAGGATTCTCAGTCAAAAACTGTTCCCAGAATATGTCATTGACACCGACAACCACAGGAGGAGCAGTTCCAGTTGCATGTTCTTTTTCAGGTATTGATTCTCGGATAACAGCTACAGCAGGATCAGAATTCATGTCAATACTGGGGGATCTTGGTCGAACATCAATATTAGGTTGTACACATGATACAGCTGGGCTCTCTGGGCAACTAGTAGATTCATCCAATTCTCCAATGGAATGGTTTCGAAGGTGGGAGTGACCAGCCTCAAGAGCAATATTCTCCCAAAATGCCAGGGAAGACTCCAATTGTTCGTAAAGCTCCATGTTTGATGGAGCAGCATTATCTGCATTTTCTCTAACTGGAACTTGGGATGTTGCCGTCTGATTATCCTCCATGTTTGGCTCATCATAGAAATAACCAATTCTGAGTAGTCTTCTCTTTCTGTCATGGCCTTCCAGTTGCGGCATGTGATCTAAGGCAAGTCCCGGTTTTTGTAAGACTCGTGATACAAAAGACAGCATATGCTGTTGTCTTTGCTCCATTTGTTGCAATCTCTCCTTTAAAACCCGCATTTGTAGTTCAAATCCTTGTCGTTCTTGGTCATGGCTTTGTATCTGTGAAATAAGAAATTGTTTATCATGTTTAAGCCTCTCAATATCATCCCTGTATCTCTGCCGCTCCAAATCTGTTAATGGGTTAGACCCATGTATATTTTGCATAGAATGACTGTGTACTGGCTTTCTTCTGTGGATGTTCTTCAATAGGTGTGGTTGACCTCTGATAAAATCCTCGTTGGCAAACTCCCATTGTTCAGGATCGACTTTTCTAAAACCCTATAGGAAACAGAAACAACACATTCAACATAACCCCCAAAAGAATTAAAAAAAAAAAAAGAGAACAAAAGAAAAGCAAAGGCCTAAACATAATACCATAAAGAAATGTGTAAACAAGAAAATCCTATTAAATAAAAAGAAAGAAAGGTATCAAGAGGATGATTTGACTTACATATGTGTTGAGCTGCCTGATAAAGCTTGAAAAGTTATTGTGTTTGAAAAATCTTGGGAGCAAATCCCTTGCAAAGTCTGGTGGATTCCAGACAGTAAAGCTCTTATTGCTCCCACTCCATGACACAATTGAATCTGTAGAAGAATCATCCACCATCTCGTAAGTCTTTGCGAGGAAAGGTGGCAGCGAAGTCGAGCTTGCGTGAGATTCATCCATTTTAAAATCCCAATATGTAATCAGAAGCACGCCATCAACTGCCCGTCTAATACAAAAAGAACTACCTTCGTCAAAGATCAAAGTTCGATCCTATTCTCCGTACCAAAACCCCTCATACATAAAACATCCAGACAACACCTCTATCCCCCAGGAGAATTCCACAATCCCTGAATTCCCCGAAAATCCAAATTTCAACACTTGAAATTCACACTCAAACTTCAACCTTTAGATCAAAATCGAAAAGAAAAAACCCAATAAAACCCTCTTGCTCTCCCAGAATTCCAAACAAGACCAGTAGTATATCTCCTAGAGCTGAATACCAAAGAGTCAACGAACCCTCCTCTAAATCCCCAACTCCACAATAATTTGATTGAAGGAAGTTCTATTATCCTTCAATCTCTTAGAAATCACGACACCCAGGACAGAAGATGTCGCCCAAAACCCCCAAAGGACCAAAAAATCAACCCAAAACAACAAAAATCAAGAGGAGCCACTTGCCAGTTTTCAATCAAAACCACCCCCAAAAAGTAAATACAGGAGAGAAAACTGGAATTTCATTTCATAATTATCAAAAGCAAGGGTTGAGTGCTGCTGTAATTATATCTAAAACAACAAAATCCCAAGTACTTGAATATATGTTAGCAGTTGGAATTTCCCTCAGAAACACCCCAACCCTACCTATTTGACAATTCATGATTCATCCTCCCTGTTTCTCGTCTATAAAGTAGAAAACAGACATAAGAAAAGTCTTAAGGTTTTGTTTACAACAAAACAAGAAAAAAGAAAAGGGGGATGAGCCGGAGACAGAGCACCAATCGACAATGAGTAAAAATCCAATAACCATAATAACTAACAAAGTTTTAAAATTTTTTTTTACATATGTAAAAAGGTTAGTCCTCAGCAGTGACGAAGAGAGAACTTCCCACCTTTCTATTACTAATTTCCCCCCTTTTCTTTTCTTTATTAACGAATACAACTATTTAGCAAAAATACATGAGTTATACCTGAATCCCACGTCCACCGTAGCAAAGATAGGGAGGACTCCCGTGAAGAATAAAGATGAGATCCTTTTTTAATTTTTTTTTTAAGAAATAAGATTTATTTTTAATATTTATAAAAAAAATAAAATAAGGTCTAATTCACTCTTAACACTTACAAAAGCAAAACGAATTTTTTTTACATATTTTTATTTAATTTCTTTCTTATTTCTGATCTTAATGTTAAGAATTAATGCAACTTATTATATTTTTAATTGTATCATAATGAGAAATTTAAAATAACTTTTTTAATAATAAAATATAATTTAAAAATTTATATATTTATATATTATTATTTTATTGAAACCTTTTTTTTTTAATTTGGTCAAGGTTATAAAATCTGAACCCGATAACAAGAAGGTCCAACTTAGAACTCTGGTACTCCAACTTAGATCTGTCTTGGAGTGACGTGTGTGCTTCGGTGGCCAAGGAGGAATTAAGATTTTAGTATGTAATAGAATGCGTGGTGTACTACTAACTACTTTGAAACAACGATGGTTTCTTGCTCCGCAGCCGCTTCCTCAGGCGGACTTACATGGGTAATGTACCAATTTGCTCTAATGGATTGCATTTATTTCCGAGGTACAACTATCACTCACTCACACAAATCAAGTAAAATAAGAAAGCTTACCATATGGTCATGCCTGAGGAAGGCTCAGCAGCGTCATGCCTATTTAGGTCAAAATTGGCTCATGTAGGGATTCTTAACAACCCTCTCCTGCAACTGCAAGGTTTAGCGCGCCAGTTTCCTTTTTTCCTACTTGTATCTCGGGATGGCTACAGCCTGAAAATATTTTACATAATCTGAATTTGTGAAAGGATGGTGCAGAACCAGAAGATGCATATGGAAAAAATCCAGCCCTTGGTATGATGCTTGACGCTTTTATATCTGTTACTGAGCATCTTATAAATAAGAATGACAGGCTTATAGCTGCTAGAGGACAATTTTGAGGCTGTTATCTAATCTTCACATACTTTCTCTTAAATTTGCACTTAGAGCCGTCACGAAGTTTGTGTCAAGACAAACAAGTATCAGTTGGCACTAAGGTAAGAGATAAAGCACAAATGAAGATTATAATGCAATAAATCCATGACTTAAGTTTCAATTATCTACCAACTACAAACCTCATTTATATGCACTTTATTCTTTGGATGCGATAATATTGTTAGTTTATTTCTTTACAGCCAATTAATTGATTGCAAGTTTATGTATGATATTATTTTTTAATGAATAGAGACATTTTTATTTTTATGTATTTTATTAATTACATTTGATATTTTAATATTAAAAGTAATATTCTTAAAACAATTACTCCAATTAAAATTATGATGGGTCATAATTATGAGATATTTATGTATTATTCTTAAATTGTTCCTACTTATAGTTTCATCAAAATGAGATATTAATGTGAAAGGGTAAAATCAACATAGGTTATTAAATAATAAATTCACTAAATTCAACTAATTATAAGGATCTTAAATGAAATATTTCTTATGTGTCTATGAACTTTCTCATTATGATGATTTTATGATGATTGTATAATTGATTCTTAGATTTGATATTGACAAAGTATCTCATATAAGAATTAATACATTTTGATACTACAGTAAAACCTTTATAGATAAATATTTTTGGGACCTGAGAAATTATTATCTTATACGGAGTTATTAATCTATTAATAAATTGATATTTATTAATTTATAGAATAATTTTCATTTTGTACATTATATTTGTCAAATTAAACAATTAATT
Organism: Erythroxylum minutifolium; assembly: GCA_027123815.1. Lineage (NCBI taxonomy): Eukaryota > Viridiplantae > Streptophyta > Magnoliopsida > Malpighiales > Erythroxylaceae > Erythroxylum > Erythroxylum minutifolium. The sequence goes on along the minus strand of JAOTJB010000002.1, from coordinate 21,472,356 downwards.
TTTTCCCTTAACTAAGAAAAGAAATTAATTAATTAATGATGGTGTATTGTATCTAAGTTTATTAATTTTGTCAAAAAATAAGTTTACTAATCTTAGGTTAGCGTGATTCAAAATAGAGTGCATGTAGGTACATTAGAATATGAAATGTTGTGAATTGTTTCAAGTACATAGTATTGTATAGAGCATATAAATAGATACATGTACTTTAACTTCATATACCAAAATATAAAATTTCATATATTATATCTTCTCTTCCATGGCTACTCATATAAAAGGTGTAAAAAAGTCTATGCTAACTGATGAGTTGAGAAAAGCTCTATGTGAGTACAAAAATCAGCATCCCTCTTCAAGTCAAAAAGATTTGCAACAGTGGATTCATCAAAAGTTTGATCAAATACTCTTAAAAGGTCAGCAGAGTATTTATCAAAAGAGATCACAAATAGCAATGTTAAAAGGCACATATCAACAAAATATCTTGAATTAGAAAAGGTATTGTATGAGTGGTTTCTCCACTATCAAGAGAAAGTGAACATGACTGGAGAAATGATTCAAACTAAAGCAAGAGAGTTTCTACAGAAGATGTATGGCGATGCAAATCCAGAATTTAACTTCTCAAGTGGTTGGCTAGAACGGTTCAAGGCGAGACATGGGATTAAGTCTTATAGAAGGTTTGGTGAAAGCGGTTCAGTTGTCATGGAGAATATTGAAGAAGTTGTACCTGAAATTCCAGCTAAATTGGACAAATTTCATTGGACGGATATCTATAATATGGATGAAACAGGCTTATTTTATGGTTTGCAAGCAGATCATTCACTAGCTACAAAGCAATTAGAAGGACAGAAAAAGGACAAGGAAAGACTTACTATTACTGTTTGTTGCAATGGGGATGGTTTAGATAAAGTACCTCTTTGGATTATTAGTAAGTATGCTAATCCTAGATGCTTTAAAAATGTGAATATTGACAATCTTAATTGTCATTATCGAGCCATCAAGAAAGCATGGATGACTAGATTACTCTTTCAAGAATTTGTTTGTTGGTTTGATGATAGAATGACAGGTAGAAAAGTGCTGCTTATAATAGACAATTGCCCAGCCCATCCCAAGGTTATTGAAGGCTCGAGAAATGTTGAATTGTTCTTTTTTCCTCCAAATACAACATCAAAAATTCAACCATGTGATACTGGAATTATTTGATCACTTAAGATTTATTATCGACGTCATTTTTATTCTAACATCTTGGAAGGCTATGAGATGGGAGTAATAAATCCTGAAAGAATTAATGTCCTGGATGCTATCAATTTTATTAATGCTGCTTGGAATATTAATGTGAAGGCCACAAATATTGCAAATTGTTTTTGACATTGCAAAATTCGATCTGTGGAAGGTATGCTTTTAGAAGAAGAAATTGGTGATTTTGAAGGCATTCAAAAATTAGAGGAAGTTATTTCTAATTTAAATTACAGAAATGCCATGAATGTAGAATAGATTCTGAATTATCCTAGTGAAAATGAAGCTTTGATGGAATCACCTATAGACGAAGAAATTATTCAAGGAGGAATGGGTATGGAAGATGATTACAATCAAGATCCAGATGATAGTAACGCTATACCACATGTTTCTCCAAAAGAAGCTTTTCTTGGCGTAGAGACTTTGAAAAATTACTTGCTTCAAAATGAGAAGAATGTGCCAAATGTAGTTTATGCCCTCCAAAAAGTTAAAGATGAAATTGAATTCAGTTTGCATGAAAACAAGAATCAATTGACTATAGATACATATTTTAGGAAAGCATAAAATTTGAAATAAAAATTGTTTAGGAAGTGCTTTATTTTATGAATTATATATGTAATTTTCATACTTATTTAATTAATTATTATTTTATATTTTCAGTGGGCCTCAAGGAACTTTTTTAAAACTATTATCTTATGCATTTAGTGAGGTTATTATTTTATCTCATCGGCCCAAGTCGGGATTGGAAAAAATTATTATTTAATCGAGATTATTATTTTATCGAATATTCATTTATTGAAGTTGTATTGTACTAACAGATAATTGGGAAATACGACAACGAAAGGTTAGACGTCTATCTGAGAAGATATCACTCAATTATCTTATGATTCGCTTAAAGATTCATGAACTTCACTTAACCTCGGCCTCACGTTACAAGGAATCAAATGCAATTTTGTTTGGGCCTGGACTGCAAGTTCATTTAAAGCCTCTTTGTATGCTTTTTTTTAATAAATTAGTGAATTTATAAATAAATAAAGGTATGTACAATCGAGATATTGACGAAGATGTCAATCTCTTATCTATAACAAAAGAAACCTAACATGTGAGTATGAGGAACTCTATAATTGTTGCCCATGACTATACAACCATAACAGCAACCTAAAACATAAGAACCCACAAGATAACTATAACAATGATCACCTTACTAAATTTACAATAATTCCTTGCAGCAGGTTCTATACCCTAAACTAATCAAGACTACCTTCTAACTCATAATAAAAAAGATACACAACAGGTTAGAATTTATCGCATTTCCAGATTACATTGTTATTTTGTTTGTAAAGAATTACCGAAGTGCTGAGAAAGGAGAGATAGATCAACTCTCATGCACCTTCCTTTGTATATCCAATGTAGTCCTCCAATTTTTAAGACACCAATCAAGGGTTAGGGCTCTCTTACTGTTGAGTTGCCCAAGGAGTGAATTTAAGCTTGTGACACTATGCATTCTTCAAGACTTTTTGGAGATTAAGGCATTTCTGCATAATCCTCTCTTGCCTGATGCTTGCATTCATGGCTTTACCACTTCTGTTCTTGTCTTTTTGATAAACAACCTATCTCTTAGTAGGTAATTGGGCTTGCCATTGAATTTGATTACCAACAAGAGAGTGAACCCGACTCAACCAACGACGTGCAAAACAAAAACAAACCATAACCACAATTTACCTACTTTCAATGTTTGAGCAAATTTGTTCAATTACTTGAAATATCACTTTGGTGTTGATGCTCTCCATTTCCATAGCTGTGTCTCTGAAGGTTATGAGGTTTCTTTTTGTGTGTTTTTTGTTCGTGACTTCAATTTCTCAAAAAATTGCAAGTTAAGTCCTAACTAAAACGGTCATGTAGAAGAACGAGTGGCACCATTTGCCTCACTGTACGATAAATTGTTTCTCTAACTTACGTACAAGTTATTATTATTTTTTAATTGAAATAATATTTAAAAAAATCCGAAAGAAAAACCATGCTAAAGTCGACATAGAAGATTCCAAAGCAACCAAAAATAGAGGATATCCGGCGTCGGATAGCAACTGGAATTAGATTAAGACAAAGCCACAAAAATAGTTCAAATTCTTAGGAAATTACAAATAAGAAAAATATTAAATAACAAATTAACAAAGTAGTATTGAATAGATTACCTAAAGTTCTATGTTATTATTTTTTCACTAACTACGAAAAAATTCAATTTGGTTCATTTTATAGTTATTTTCCACTAATTACAAAAAAGTTGAGTTTGCCCTACTAAATTGAAATGTTTGGACTTATCATTAAGCTTAGTATTTACCCACAAAAACAAGAATCTCAACGCAAGATTGGATTCCCATTTTCGAAATTGCTCAACAAATAACCAACCTGAATATATTTGAAGCTCCAGTGGACAGCTCATTTTTGCAGCATCAACTCTGCAATCATACAATTTGGGTAGGATCGGTTGAGGCAGTTAAACCAATGTTAGCTTTCAATTTCGTGTTATCGGTTTAGTAACTGGCTTTGACAATTGGCGCTTTCTCTGGGCAAAGCTGAAGCACGACATAGACACCACGGAGTGCATGAGGAAACAAATTTTATATCTGCAGTCAAAGGAACAGGTAATCCAACCCAATCCTCCATTCCTATCTCTCTTTCTATTTGTCCTACTCGGAGGGGGGAAATTATAAGCCTGGGCCGGTGACCAACTGAAAGTGGGCCAGACAGCTGAAGTTATGGTGGGGTCGTTATTCGAGCATGGGGTTCTAACGGCGAAGCGCAAGGGCACAAAAGGTCAGTCACTGACTTTCAGTTCACTTTAATGCCCTTGCTTTATGGGGATCAGAGTTAGTGTCCAATCAGCGAAGTTATGGTGGGGTCGTTGTTCGAGATGGCGTTCTAATGACGAAGAGCACGGGCACAAAAGGTTAATCACAGACTTTCAGTTCGATGTTACGAATACTGTATTGAATTTGACACCGAATTAAGTTTTAGTACAGATTTATATCAGTATTGATTAATACTATATATTGTTTTAAGTAATTTTTAAATTTATAAAATAATTCTTTAAATTTTTAAAAATTACAATATAGCTCATTGTCATATTATGCAACTCTATTATATATTTTTAATTATGTCTCTAAAAATTAAAATAATAAATAATAATCACAATTAATATAAAATAATAATAATTTTCAGATATTTCACATAT
>JAOTJB010000002.1:21415290-21426867 GCA_027123815.1 Erythroxylum minutifolium | reverse complement strand
GTCGAAAAAGAGGAGTCGAAGAAGAGGATTCTGCAGAAAACGTGGAGGGGTCGAAGAGTTAGAGCAAATGAGGGCAAAATCGACATAAAAGTTAAAATACGTATCAGCTGAATCGAAACGCTCCTATGAAGTAGCGTTTCAAAAATCAGCTGGTTGGATTGAATAAGTCAATCCAATCAGTTATTTACCAAACAACTTTAATAACTTATTTTGATAATTAACCGACAAATGAGTTGACTAGCTAAAAAAGAGCTGATCAGGTCTTTACCAAAGGGGCAAATAGTCAGAAGGAAATCAGAACTTGCTTCCTACCCAGTAGTTGACGGAAGTAGAACTGATAGCAGTGTGAAATAATAACTAGTCTAGGGTTTTTTTACACGTGAAATTAAAACATTGGTGTTGATTTGACCTTTGAGCACAAAAGGGAAGAACCGGAGACCGGAAAGCCAAACTCCGCACTCACTCTTCTCAGCCTCTCTTCTTTGGTACGCTTTTTCTTTTTCTTATGCTTTTTCTTCTCCAGCTACTCTCTTCTGATTGTCGAATCTACGCTGTTTCTCCCACTTCAGCCTTATTACTACATTTCCTGTTTCTCCTTCGAATCCACGCTATTTCCTCTTCGAATCGGGATTTCACCTTTTTATAGAATGTCTCTGTCTTGTTGAATGTTGTCATGAACCTTTAGTATAGTAGTTTTGAGGCTTAAGTTAATTATTCTGCTGTTTAGTCTCATTTATCCTGTGTTATAATTTAAACTCTTTTTTGGTTCTCCAGATTGTTTCGAGCGTTAATTAAGGTTCCAAATGGCTGGTGGTTAGTGTCTCGTCTTCTATTCAATGCGTGGATTGGAAATCGCGAGCTTTATCTAAATGGGTGTATTTCTAATGATCTGTCCTCTCTCATACTAGGTGGGAAAAAAAAGGAGGTGAAGAAAGAGACCGGGTTAGGACTTTCCTTCAAAAAAGAGGACAACTTTGGAGAATGGTATTCTGAGGTATATATTAATTATGTCATCTTTGCTTTCTAATTTTCAGTCCTTCATTCTTTACTTTCTAATTTTTCAGTGCTTCATCTATCTAAATTTTGGAATTTAGGGATACATACTGTTGTTGGAAGTGGGTATGTTGAAAGAGGTTCTTGTTTTCTGCCCCTGTTTTTTCCTCGTGAAATAGGGTCTTATTATCTGACAACATAATGGGTCTTATTGCACCTATTCCTTGGTTTAGTGTGTGTTAATAGGATATTTACTGTGAAATTGTACTAAACACGGTGAACAATACTTGGTTCAAACTCCTTCTATGATGTACTTCCCTGATCTTGTGGTATATGACATTTTGCAATGTTCTGCATTTGTTAATTGACTTTATTTTTGCTCTTTTAGGTGGTTGTCAATGGCGAGATGATTGATTACTATGATATATCTGGTTGTTACATCCTGAGGCCATGGGCAATGTCAATTTGGGAGACCATGCAAGTAAGTTCACACTTTGTCCGAGTATTTTAACATTTTCTTTCTGATTTTGTTATTCTCCATGCATTAGATCTCTTTTGGTTGATTTTCTGATAGGGTTTGGATGTTTGGTAATACATCAGTTCAATGATGCTTGAGTGATCAGATACTTTGCTGGTTTTTGATAGACCCTTTTGACTGTAACGATGAAATATAGATAGAGCAGAGAAACAGAAATGGAAAGAGTGAATAGTCTGTATTGATGTTAGGATAAATCAGCAAACCCACTGCAATTGGGAGCAGCGTTCCCCTGTAGCCAACCTCTTAACCGAGGTGTAAAATGAACAGAATACCCAGATCCCCTCCTTCGTCTCTCTCTAGCAACATATATGCATAACTGTAACAAACAACGACTAGGGACTACTAGCTATGACAGGACAAACATGAGGGAGTGCGCACAAACACACCACCCTCCTGCGTAACAACTTCCTTACAGAAACACAAAGAATCTGCCAGCCAATCATTATTGAAAGGGACTAAATTCCACGTCACCAGCTGCTTGTCTTCAGATATTGATTTGCACTGGGCTCCTACGATTCCTTCGGCCATAAACCTTAAGAGGCCTATCAGTTTTTTCTGTATTTAAAAATCTGCTGGTTGTTTTCTTTCTTTTCTTAGCAATTTCATGGTTTTCTGTTGGAGCTTATAATAATTGTGCATTAACTAGTGGTGGAGATAATTTACTTTTCCTATTATGTCAATATGCAGACATTCTTTGATGCAGAAATCAAGAAAATGAGGATTAAAAACTGCTACTTTCCCCTCTTTGTGTCATCCAGTGTTTTGGAAAAGGAGAAAGATCATATTGAAGGCTTTGCTCCAGAGGTTAGAAATAATTGTTATTTTCTTGCAACATTTTGTTTTGGAAGCTTTCTTTTTTGAACTGTTCAAGGATGCTTCAGTAGTTGAGAGTTACCTTGTTACTGTCCTTGGATCGTTTTGAGTTGTGTGCAGTGGACTAATTACATTTAACATAGACATTTAGACAGGCAAGTAGCTCAGAGGAGTAGAATTGTAGAAACAGAGTTCTTCTGATACTTTTTGTTTTTCCAAATATGTTGGTATTGATGTTCAATGTTAGATTAAGGTTTAATTTTTCCTTTATGGGAGTAAAATCTTTGTTTAGACTATGCTAGCAATGTAGCCATCTTTATTTATTCCTGACCTTTTTGTCTGAAATCTGAAAATCGTGCATTTTTTTTTGAAAAATTTGTATAGAAGTTTGGAACTTTATTTACACCCAAAAATAGAAGAGAAGATACAAAATGTGTGTCATGGTTGTTGAAAGGGTGTTGCTTTGTTGATGTACTTCTAGCATTCACTACCATATGTGAAGTTGTCCACTTCCATGGCACACAAATGGGAACTGAAATATTTTGACAACTTTATGGCTTGCTCTTTCTTCAATTTAGGTCGCTTGGGTGACAAAATCTGGGAAATCTGATTTGGAAATTCCTATTGCGATTCGTCCAACTAGTGAGACAGTCATGTACCCCTATTTCTCTAAGTGGATAAGGGGACACCGTGACTTACCTTTGAAACTTAACCAGTGGTGCAATGTTGTTCGTTGGGAGTTCAGCAATCCTACTCCATTTATTAGGTATGATATTTTTTAAATCAGGTCATACTGAACTTCTGGTTTATTTTTTTCCATATGCTTTTGGTGTAAGTAATGTTTTTTATGTTTTATCTTTTAGGAAATGCTTTTTTAAAGGTTTATAGCCATTATTTACTAGGTATCTTTTTGTCATGAGGATGCTTGGATTGATACTTGATGTTGATTTTATTGAAGCAAATATTTTTTGAACTTTTCTGATGAGATATAATAACCATCGGTTGCTCTCCATGGTGCACATTTTCCTTACGTTTGGTTTAGTTGTTCCATTACTTGTTTTCATGATATTCTGCAAATATCTTGATATATGCCTCTTTCCCCTTCCATATTCATGTGCTTGAAGTACTTCACAACATACTTTGCCTTTTCAGGAGCCGTGAGTTCCTTTGGCAGGAAGGGCATACTGCTTTTGCAACAAAGGCAGAAGCTGATGAAGAGGTATATGACTCAGGCATTCAGCTCATTCCTTTTGTACTGGTGACTATATTTTCTGTCTTGTTGTATTCAACTTACAAAGTTCCTGACAAAAATCAGTTCACTAATTTTAGAAGAGCCCATCACTTGATAAATTAAGCTAGTTCTTTTATTTATCTTGACACATTGAAGTAAATCATAGAACCTTTAGAGCTTGAAATTGCATATATGTTCAGTCTTTTTTAGACAATGACTTTCATCAGATATCATTTCTACTTCCAGTTTTTGTTGAAAATGTTTTTTTTTTCTTTATTCGTTTGATTGAGTTTCTATTTTTGGTTTTCATTTTTCTGTTTCATTGAGTTCCCCGACATTAAAAAAAGTTCTTCAGGAATTCCCGAGATCTATTTTGTTCTCATTATATGGGTTCTTGCCTCAAAACTGATTTTCAACCACAGCTTCTGTCGATTGTAAATTATAATTCATATCAAAGCATAATAATCATGTTCTTCAATTGACCACCTGGTGAAACTTTGTTAGTTAGCATAAACTATTTTCTTGTTAATAGGAAGGCTCAAACAATCATACTTAAAACACTTTGTTATCACTATTACCCAAGATCACAAAAGCCAAAGCCAAAAATCCAAAATGAAACTTAACAGTCCTTCAGCTACTTGGTTCACCACAAACCAGTTTGTCAGTCTAACTGTTTATGCTCTAACTTGTCAGTGTTTACTTCTATATATTGTAGATGATATATAGGGATTTGGATTACTCAACATTCAGATTTTTTGGTCTTACATCTTCTATTTTTATCTGATTTAAAATCATTCCTATGTAAAAGGTGCTTCAAATATTGGAGCTATATAGACGCATATACGAAGAATTCTTGGCTATTCCTGTTATAAAGGGTAAGAAAAGTGAGATGGAAAAGTTCGCTGGTGGACTTTACACAACAAGTGTTGAGGTATTTAATGTACTTATGAATTAGATTGGACTTAGAGATTTATAGTCCATTTATATATTGATGCAATTGATGTAATGCTAGGCATTTATTCCCAACACTGGACGTGGAATACAAGGTGCAACTTCTCATTGTCTGGGGCAGAATTTTGCAAAAATGTTTGAGATAAACTTTGAAAATGAGAAGGGAGAGAAGGGCATGGTCTGGCAGAACTCTTGGGCATATAGCACCAGAACAGTAAGTTAATCATTTCTTTTGACTTGGGGTTAGAAGTGCCATTATGATCCAGGAGTTGTCTTATTGTAATTAATAAGTCAGTTTTCCCCATTTGACTTTATTGGTTCATATTTGTTTTTGGGCCAAATTTATAAGTACCTGCAGACACTGTTAGACTTGCTTAGATGTACATTATTGATTAATGCATCTTCGGGGAAAAAATTTGAATACTTATGTTTGTGACAACTTACCATTGCATTGCTGCTTCCATCTTCTCTAATATTTTTTTTATTCTGGTAGATTGGGGTAATGGTGATGGTTCATGGAGATGATAAGGGTTTAGTGCTGCCACCTAAAATAGCATCGGTACAAGTCATTGTGGTTCCTGTGCCTTACAAAGATGCTGATACTCGAGGAATCTTTGATGCATGTGCTGATACTGTGGATGCATTGTCTAAGTCTGGTATTCGCGCTGAGGCAGATTTCAGAGAAAATTATTCACCTGGTTGGAAGTATTCTCACTGGGAGATGAAAGGTGTTCCTTTAAGGATTGAAATAGGACCAAAAGACTTGGCAAATAATCAGGTGAGGAAACCCCATATTTTTCTGTGCTCTATTACAGCTTGTTTGGTGGTAATTTTGTGGTGGAACCTGATTTGATTGTAAAATTAGAATCCGTTATAGAACTAATTTAGTAACTTTATTCTTGTATGGTTTAAATTTTGATTTAAGAGAAGTAAATTGTTGTCTTGTTGGATAAGTGATAGACTCAACTGGTTCTGATGCAATTCCTGCAATATTTTTAAATATAGTTAATATTGGGATGCGGGGTATTGGAGACCTATACTGTGTATGTGAGTCAGACCGCATGAATTAATTTCTTGCAAGTCTGGCTGATATCCATTCAACTGAATAGGCCACATCCTAATCCAAATAAAGAAAGCCAAATAAACAAAGAGGACGAACAACATTCAACCAGTTGACTACCTACATTTTGTATGCTGTAACACTTGTTTTCTCTTATATAAAAGGTCTATGTAATGCCATCTATAATATAATTTCTTTTTTACAGGTACGAGTTGTTCGCCGTGATAATGGAGCAAAAGTGGATATAAGCAGGGTTAGTTTGGTTGAGCAAGTGAAAGATTTGTTGGATAATATACAACAAAGCTTATTCAATACCGCCAAAGAAAAGCGAGATGCTTGTATTCAAGTTGTGAAAAATTGGGATGAGTTCAAGGAGGCTCTTAGCCAAAGGAAAATGATCTTAGCTCCTTGGTGTGATGAAGAGGTAAGATAAGTAATGAATTCTACATTTTGCTAAGTTGTTGAAATCCTTCTGCTACCGAAATTCTTTGTTTAATGGTTCTTTTGATTTGTATTCTCAAAGTTCTTTTTACAATGTGTTTTGATAAATGACACTCTTTTTTAATGTAACGGAGGGAATATCATTGCTGAAATGTGTGTTGATTTTATTTACTATTTCACTGTTATAGATACTGAGTTTCAGAACTATGAACGCCAGTTGATTGATCTGCAGTGAACTTATATGAGAGAAAACCAACTAATTTGCTAGATATTTAGGCTTAGATTTCTTTTTGGTGTGATAAACTGAACTTTTTATTCATTTACTGTTCTTTTTGTTTTATTGATTCTAATGTTAATTGCTATTCTGCAATTGATTTTGTGTAGGCATGAAGCTGGTAACAAACTTTATTGGGTGTTAACTTTGTGCTCATTGAACTCCTATTGTCATGTTGCAGGAGGTGGAAAAGGATGTGAAGGAACGGACAAAAGGTGAAATGGGTGCAGCCAAGTCCCTTTGCAGCCCATTTGATCAGCCAGAGCTCCCTGAAAGTATGTGAAGCTCAACTTTATAGAAATTGGTGGTCATGATATGCTGAAAGTTCAGTCTCATTGTTCCTTCAATTTTGCACATTTTATTTCATCTGGCTTTTGCAGTTGTCTAAGTTCCAACTTGATATTTAGGCATAAATGTCAAATAGTAATGAGTTACGAGTATGCAACTTATTGTGCACCTTGATTTTTCCCTGTTCTGCCGACAATAGCATGCCATTAACATCAAAACACTTGCTATGCTAAATATTTTCAGGTACAAAATGCTTTGCATCAGGAAAGCCTGCAAAAAAATGGACGTATTGGGGCAGGAGCTACTAGGAGGTTGAGTTGCAATATCCTTCCTGGTCTTGTGCATGCATTTTACTGCAGATGCTTGTATACAATTAATCCAAGAAAATTTTTTGGGGCATACAGATTTTTTACTCGATTGAAACTGCAATTGTTCGTCAATTTTGATTTTATGCTATCTTACGTTATTCCACTGATTTGAGATTTTGTTTTTCCCTCCGAATTATATCATCGATGACAGATGCCATATTTTCAATTGTTCTGGACAATCTTATATTTCAGATATTTAAGAAATATTTAGTTGTTTCATGTCACTTTTTGTGTAAAGCTTAAAATCTTGTTGGTTAAAATTACACTTAACAAGAATATAGATGCTTTTGAGGTATATTGACGTCTCTTTGAATTTAACCATAATGTTTAAACCCTTTCAGTGTTTGATGGTTTTTCATTTAGTTCCTGTCATAAATTTGGGTTCTGAAATTTTTCAATTTTGGAGCCCGGGCGTCAAGAGCAGTCATTCTAGCATACTTATCCATTGGATTTCAGATTTTAACAAGTTAATTGTCTTGCAACGGCCTGCAAGTCTTTATAGATATTGGTGGGAAGCTTTTGCAATAGACGTCAGTAGAAGAGGAAATAGAGAAATAGATAGAAGACCCCGGGTAGAGAATGCTAGTGTTTCGCACTTGCATTGATAGGAAAGTAAGTTAGGACTACCCCATCCCCCCGATGCCTCACTCGTAACCTATTATACCCAACGCCTTTGGTAGGGAATCCTAACTATCGTGCTACGTCACTCTTAGATGGTACTAGCATTCTAACAAAAAACAGTCTTCAGATTGTCGTAAAGCTAGCTGTTGGCACCTTTTTCCTTTCATATTGAGTGCGAGTTGGAGGCTTAATAATATCGGCCCTATGTAAGGTGGGAAATTGTTGGGCAATTATATCATAAGGCACTCATGGTGCTTCAAATTCTAAAAGATCTTTCCATTTAACAAAAATCTTAGTTGCAACATTGATTTTCCTTTAGTTGGTGAAAAAGTTGCCTCCCATTTGTATTTAATAGGGCTTATATTTTGTTTATGTCTTATTTTAACTCTCCTATAAAGAAGAAACAAATTCAAGGAAGTTGGAGCCGAGTTGAAGAAGCTTTGACATGATTCTAGATAACCATGAATATAACAAAGATCCATTTTCAAAACACGATTCAAACATGGTCCCATGTTTTGTCTCTTTTTTTTTTTTCTTCTTCCTTTGAGAGTGCCATACGAAAAACAGAGCCTAAAACATGGACCCCTTGCTCCTAGCCTTCATACATATATGCCCAAGATGAATCCTTAGATATATGAAGAACATGAGATTAATATGAGTATGTTAAATCTATCTTGGATGAGATGCTTTGAATATTTTTCATGAGAATAAAGGGAAGCTTTTAGGTTATGTTTAGGTGGGGGTTTATTAATGGAATGTAATATTATTTCATCGTTTGATAGGAGGGTTTATAATGAAATAAAATGAAATGTGATAGAAGAGGAGAGTTTTTGATGTGAGCAGGAGCACGAATCGCCATGGAGTTGCCATGAATGACACAGGTAAGGGAGGAGAGCCGGCTATGTCAATGGGGCCCATGACCGAAGCTAGGTCCAAGAGATTTAAGGAGGCACTTCATGCGCATGTGGGCTATCTTTTGGAGAGGATAGAACAATCCAAGCTTGTGGGAGGAGAGCTTTATTAATCCTAGCCCAAATTGATTAATCTAACTCAAATCCTTAGATCGGACACCCTTGGGACTTGAAGATTTGGACTATTAAGCCCATACATTAGATCTTTTAATTATTTTAAGTTAAGACACCTTTTTGTTTCGGGCTAACCCATGTTAAAGCCGGAGTACTTATTATTAAACCTAGGTATAAATAGGTTCATTAGGGTTATGGTGAAAGATCCATTATCTTTTGCTTGAGTCGTCAGCCATAGTGAGGTTTATTCCTCTTGTTCTTGTTTCAACATGAATCAATAATTCACTTATCAATTTTTTTCCAAATTGTGGCGTGCTTGTTTGATTCAACCTTCTTGGTTTTAGTTCCGATCATCTAGGTTGTTCGAATCACATATTCATGATGTCTAGTAGGGATTGAACCTTGTGTATTCTCTTATTTTGCCTTGTTTTTTCTTACCAAAAACTTCCAAACATCCACAAACCTATCAATCCGACGCCATCATTATTAACTTCCAAGGATTTTGGACAACCCTTTATTGAATCACCTCTGTGCACGCATTAGTTTCATATTACATCTCATTCCATCCTAAACAGTAAAAATTAAAAGCTTCCGATTTGGAACGTTTAGGATGGAATATAAAATGATAAATAACTTTACACTATATTATATTATAAACCCTTTATTCGAACAACATTTCACTATATTATATTATGAACCCTTATATTCTTCCCAAATAATAATTTTTAATATTACATCTATTTACATTCCATTCCGTTAAAAACATTACGTCCAACCAAACATAGCCTTAGGGATTAGACAAAGGAGGATGATTGAAAGCAATCATAAGGGGCCACAATCGTCTTTAGATAAGGACAAAGCAATTTTAGAGACAAAAGGGAATTTCATCGAGATTTAACAAAAGAACATCAAGAATTCAAGATCCACTAAAATGATTTCTTTTATCTTGTTTTCTTTTGTTATTATTATTGGGTTTCTTATTCTTACTATGAACTAAATTGGGATAGACGTAGATGTGATGAACCTTAGAGCTATTATTTTTGATTGATTATTTGATTTAATGAAAGACTTAAAGTTATCTTTTGAATTATTCATGATTACCTATTGTGATTAAATTGAAATATGTTAGCATTTTGATTCAATTTTAGATTTCATGTATAGATATTAAAAAATCATATGTATGAACACATCATGATATGAATAATAAGATTTACACAGAATTCTAGAGATACAATCACATAACTTTTTCATGTTAAATTTAAATATATCATAAAAACTCACAAAATAAGTTGATGTGTTCTTAGGAGTCTCGATAGAAAGAGATTTTAATTAATCAACTTAAAAATAATTTTAATAAAGAATATGGTTATAATTTTGAAAATTTTGCCAGTCTTAAGAAATTAGGATTAATCATTGAACTAAGATAAATTTAAGCATATAAAGGATTTAGGGAAATTTTTATCTAGATCTTGTATATATTTGACTGCTTTGTTCTTATCTATTGCGTTAGTTATTTCAGATTCAAACTTTTAGTTTAGTTAATTGCATCTTCAAATCAATCATTTATTTTTATTAGATTAGATAATAGAAAGATGATTCATATTTATAGTCTTCGTGGGATCAAACTCATCTTTACTAAACTATGTTATAAGATCGATATATGCACCAGCCTAGTAATCTTTAATATAGTTTGATTAGATATACACGTATCATCCAACTATCATCTCTTATGTTGGTTATTGATAAAAACATTAACACATTATTAGATATACTCCAATAGTTTATGTTGTATGTTATATATATTGTTCTATTTTATCTTGTACATTAATAATGTGTATATTAAGGTTTAATATTTTTTACGATTTCAATGTGAAAAATAATAAATTTTTGTATTATATACATTATCATGATATTAGAGCTAACTCAAAAATGTATTCATTAGCACTTATCATTTTTTTCTTAACTTACACTGCCACAATACGTCAAAAACAACAATAAAAGCTCAACTACCAATACCATAAACACTAGTAACAGCAAAGTCAAAGAATCATCATTTAATTAACACACTTAATGGTAAAAATATAATTCTCCTATTCAACCATTCAACCAAATCATAGAATCTCTAATAACACCTTTATATTTGACGAATTACCTTATAAAAAAAATCAAGTCTAAGTTCTAATTGTTTATGATCTTAATGGTTATGTTGATGCACCACCAACATGCAACTCAGATATAAAATTTTCTTCTTCAGAACACATCAATACTTCTTCCTCATTGCCTCACTCTCCAACTTAATTGTGCTCTTTACTCTTAGTTGTATCAATGCTTGAGATCTCTAGGTTATCTTTGAGAGGCATTTTATACAACAATAAACCTCCTAATGCTTCCTCCTTTAAAAAAAAAACTATATACCCTTAAGAAAGGTGCAATCTCCATCACTGATTTTTCTCTATGTCATCTCCACCATTATTGACAAGCTTCTAACCATCGTAAAGTCAATCTTATTCTTTGACCTTAAACATCCTTCATATGGAGAATAAGTTATTCATCAATACTGTTGAACACTATAACTCTATTATCTCATTTTTTGAGCTTTGAATAAAGCTTCTATCTATGAGTAACAGTTTCTTTAATACCATTCACATCATGCCCCTGAAACAATATTAGCTGCCTCTTACTATAGTGGTAAACCTTTGCATAACATTGGTAGGAGAGGAGACTCTCGTCTCTCATAATGGAGGAATCCTTAATCTAATGGCCATTCTTTTAATCACTAACGAGTCATGGTCTCTTATGGGCCATTGGGCCTGATATCCACATCTGCACTCCCTTATGGTCCCTTAACTTCTCTTTCCTGTAACACCAGATTTTTTGAACCCTTTTGTATTGGTCATTACTTGGAGATACTACTGTATATTGATATATACATGGTTGTATATGAGTTCAAAAATATATTTGAATCCTTTCGGTA
>JAOTJB010000002.1:21357143-21369177 GCA_027123815.1 Erythroxylum minutifolium | reverse complement strand
ATTAAAATTAAATTAATTATAATTAGAATTTGATTTTAATTATAATTAAAGATATTTAATTTTAATAAAAGACTTATTATTTTTCTATAAATACGGAAAAGCTTTTAGAAGCTAGCACTTTTTGTCTTTTCCTCTCAAAACGGTTTGGGAATTGCTCTGTAGATACCATTAGAGGCTGGACGCTTGGACTGTTCGTGATTGATCGATTGGAAAGGTTCCAAAGATTTTTCAACTAGAAAGCAAACAAGGTACGATTTCTAAATCGTTTAATGTTTTATTCAAGTTTATACAATTATCGAGATCCGCTCGAAATCTGTAAAAAAATTTTATTTTCTGTTGCGCCCGTGATTCGATCATGGTTGGATTCCAACATAATCGGTGATGTTTTGCGTCCTCCACGATCACTACTTTCTGTTCATGAATCTTCTATGTCACGATTATGAGCATTCGCTAACCTCTTTTCTATATATGTGCATCAGGTAGAGCATGGTTAGAAGTAGGAGTCCTGCTTGACCTGTTTTGACTTAAATTTAATGAATTGATCAGTTCAGTTTGAAAAATGATGCCTTTTAAAATTTTTATTTTCTAAAAGAAAATAATCGGACTAAGTTTGAACTTAATTAGCTAGGTTTGAGATGTTAAGTCTGATCGGGCTCAGTTCGATTGAGTTTTAGACTAGGTCTGAGCTTGGGTATTAAATTTTGAATGAAGCTCAGCTGCCTCGATGCATCTTAATTGGAGTGAAGGAGTAGCCTATAACTAGAATTTTGAGAGCTTTTCGCTGAATCAGGTGAGTTCTATGTTCTTTGCAATAACGCTTTTGACACGTTTTTTTTTTTGAAAAGAGAGACTTAAAACTTCATTAGAGTTTAGAAAAGATATGCATGTATGTCTGACTCATATAGACTAGGTTGTCGGATTCTTTGACAATGTTGACATGTATATGTCGAGATGTATTGAATATTTTACCTTGATGATTTGTTTCATTCATAACGTCTAGAATTTGCATTTCTTTTTAACCAATGTCTAGTTTCCGTGTTTCTTTTGCGTCTTTTATAAGCTTTCGTCCTTATTAATTTTTCTTTTATCTGCGAGTACAGCTCCATTTTCAGTTGAAGCACGTTTTCCTTTCATATATAGACTGAAACTATTTCTAGAACATCTTTATGGTTCTGTACTTATTCCCATTTATTGCATAAGCGAGTGTAAGAATTTACCATAGTTAAGTTAGCTTTTATCTACTGAGCAGTAATCAAGAGTTTCCTTCGATCAACATAGCAAATTAGAAAACTTGGACCTAAAAAACAGGTGAGCACCTGCTTCAGCTATAGCATTGCACAAGAAAAAACTTTTAAGGGAATTTAGAAAGTTTAGCCTATCAAGTTTATGTCATGAGCCTTAGTTACATATCTCGGATCAAACGTGAAAAGGAAATATCAAAAAAACCGAAGAAATGAAGAAATACCTGATTTCGGTTTTACCGAGTTTCCAACGAGCTTTCTGAAGCCGTAATGGCGAATCCTACCAGAACCTTTACTAAAGTCACTCACCAAGATGCGGTTAATGTCTTTCTATGATTTTCGTAAAACATGAACCTCTGAATAAGTGGACTCTGTACGTTCACGAATTACTAAATCAACTATAGGAGACTTTAACCTATATATATAGCTTCCATATTAAGCTCCCAATCACATACTTAATACGGGTCTAGTTCACATTGATCAAGATCCACTTTCTTACTTGACTTTGACCCCTTAACTTAAATCCTTTTACACTACAAGAAAATCATACATCAGTGACGGAAGTTTACCGACGAACATTGTTCTGTAGCTAATTATCGATGGACAATCAATATGTATCAGTAAAACTGTCGTGAAAAATTTCACTGTGCGACGGACACAATTGTCTTCGATAAAGGCGAAGGGAAAACATTCGCGCAAATTTTCCAATAGAATATAGCAATAACAAATCCATCCCCATCGGTAAATTAGGCAGGAACGCTTCCCGCAAATAAATAGCATCGGAAATGTTCCGACGGATATTGTTCCGTTGGTGAAATTTGCTTTTGTTTTATAGTCAACGTTGATTTTTCTGATGGTAATGTATTCCGTCAAAAAATCGCCAACGATCTTCCCTCTCTGTCGTTAACTTCAAATGGGTTGTTTAAAAAAATCGAAACGATGTCGTTTGGTTTAATACCAAATGACGTTGTTTCCATTTGGTGTTAAACGCTCCCCGAACCTTCTCCTGATTTTTTCCACTGTTCTTCTTCGTTTTTGCTCCTCTCCTCCTGTCGTTGCCGTCCTTCTCCACTCCTTGCCGTCGCCATCCTTCTTCCTCACTTTTTGCAGCTTCTCCTCTCTCCATTGTTTCCATCTATCACACGTCTATATCTGGTCCTCTCTTCACCGTCGCCATCGGTCGTTAGTATACGGTGATGTTTCTCCATTTCTGTAATATTACGATTTTGTTTCTGCATTTGTTGAGATTTGATTATGTGATTAATTCCTAATTTTCTGCTATAGTAGTGGAGACTAAGGTTGTTTTGTGAATTGATGAATCAAGTTCTTGGTTTCTTTGCTTTTAAGATTTGGCTTCATTAGGAATGTTGTAATCTTCATTCATTGAGTTGTATTGTTCCTCATTTCTAGTTAGGAATTTCAATATGTATTAAGGAATCTTTGAAAATTATGTTAGATTAATATCAATCACTCGTGCCCTAGACTATTGAAATACATGAGAAATAACATTGAGAAATTATGATGTGCATTGCATTCACATGTATACCATGAGCATACACACGAATTTTTTATTTTTGTATACATTGCAAAGACTATATATGCACTCAATTGACATGTTCCGGATATGAAAGATTTAAAATGATAATAATGTGAATTGTGAATTTTTATGTCTTGAATTTTGGTCTAATAGTTTCAATTATTAATTTAGAATGATCGTGGCCTGATTACTTGCCTTCTGTCATAATTGTGGCAGGGTCCCCCATTATCATGAGCCTAGTTCTGGAATGATAATTTCTGTTTTGTGTACTTGATGAACCAATTGAGAATAAATCACTCTAAATTGGTGTATTTGGACTTGATTAAGGCTCGGAATAAACCTAGATTGCTGCTTGATTAATTGGTTAAAGAGCTTGATATGTTTAGGTTGATAATTGAGGTTATAAGAATGGATTGATGATATTAATATAACTAATCTAGAAATCAATGAATATTATATGAATGAAGGTGTTCTTAGGAAAGTAAATGTGATCCAAAGAAAGTGAGTAAGGTGTATTAGGTATAAATGAATGAGAAATTTGATATTGTGTGATTATAATGCTAGAAAAAGGATAGGAGAATATGTGAATAACGAATGTATAATTGATGGTATTAAAATAATCAAGATTTTTTTAGGTGTAAACCTAAATGCAAGCAAGATATATACAAGTTATAATGTTTGAATGATCATGACTTATGATTAAGGATACATACCCAAGAATGTCATTAAGAATGCATTATACGTAACACATATGCATATGTGTATGATTGAATACTTTTGTGATTAAGTAATTTAGTAATGTGTATAAACATGTGTATTGCATGATTTAGATGCAAAAGTTGTACGTAAGCATCCAAACATTGCCAGTTCGTCGAGGCAATAGCTAAACTGAAACTTACTGTGAGTCAACCTAGATGTTTCTCACTAGGATTGATTTTTTTCTATCTAAATTTTAGCTATTGAATTGTAAGTGATATAATTGATAATTCCGAACATTCATGGTCTGAGGAGTGTGGTATTTGGGAATGTATTGCAAGTGTTTTTTATTGAATGTGAATTGGGAAAAATATGTGTACTTAACAAAAATGTCGAATGCCGGACTTAGATCCAATGAATATGTGAAAGTGACTGTACATGATGAATGAAAGTGATTGATTGCATATTTTGTGATTGATGAATCACATTATTATGCATGATTAGATAATAGAATAGTAACTGAAGTGGCCAGTGAAAAAGAGCTTAAAGCTCATAAATGTGCGTAAAGAGCCACAGGCTCAGTATATAAAATGAGCCCAGTATCCACAATAGGTACGGGACAATTATGAATAAGCATGGTATCTACAATAAATATGGGACAGTTAAGCAAGGATTCAGTCATAACAAAGTAACAATAAAAGTGAATCGCATGTGCATTTGTATTTGGATACATACATGTATTATGTGAAAGATTATATAATTTACTGAACTGTGATGTTATGAATGATTGAGATATGATCAAATTATTATGAAATGAGTGTGCGAAATGTGTGATGTTTATGATGTATACTTGAGATGAGGTATATTGTGAAATTTATTTTAATATGTGATGTATATGTTTTGATATGAGTGAACCATCCTATTTAGTATTTGTTGATGTGATTTGTTCGTATAAATTGAATGGTGAATTGTCTTTGTGATTTGATATGAATAAGCACATCAATGATGGTTAACTCACTGAGCTCACAAAACTCATTAAAATTGCAAATGTTGATTTTCAGGTTCGAGGACGACTTAGCTCCTAAGGAAAACTAGTAGAAGTCTAGTTCTGTCAATTTTGGACTCAAGGATGGCTCAAAGATCGGTTAGTTGATATTAAAGAGTTTAGATAGAGTACTTTTGTTTAGTCCTTATTTCATGTAAAATGTTGTGAAGAGCAGCAAACTCGGAGATATTTTGTGATACTGTATATATGGATTATGTAGTGAAATTTTATAGTGTAAATTTTGTGTTGTGAATGAAATAAGGAGTTGATCTTTTGATTAATTGTGTTTTATGTATGATGCCATATAAGTGAATGTGATTGCTTTAACATGCCATTTTTATCAGGTTTGTTCTCGAATGTCCAATGGATGTTCGGGATCTGCCCCGTGGAAGTGGCGCGTTACATTAATTATCTTGTTGATAGTTACTACTTAGTAGGATGCTTAATATGGTGAAGAAATTTTATTGAAATGTTATGAACCACACTATTTTTCTATCTTTTTAATAGTATATTGATGATTTGGTTGTAATATTTAATAAATTGATCTTACCTGTGAATGAGTTATGTAGTTGTTTAAGGAACTTTAGCATGAATGATATAATTAATTTTGAGAAAAAGAACACAAATTGCGTGATTTTATTTTAACATGCATATCATGGTTATTGCTCTTGGTTCTCATTCTGCTTTAAGCACTCCGAGAGTCTCAACCATCTTGACATTGAATGGAACGAACCAAAAGCACTAGGTTGAATCTCTTATAATGAATTTGACTATCATACGAATAGACTTGGCCTTAAGAATTGATGAACCACCTAAACCCGTTGATGATGCTACTGAGAAGGAAAAGAAATCCTATAAGGAGTGGGAACACTCTAACCGATATTGTTTGATGACTATGAGGTATCATATGGATAAATCCATTCACGATAGTGTTCTTAAGGCTGATAGTGCAAAGGATTTTCTTACTACCATTAAGAAAAAGTACAAGTTCTTAAAGAATGAGAAGAATGAGTACTTAAACATGCTTCGTCACACCATTTACGATGGTGCAAGTGAAATTAGAACTCATATCGACAAGCTCATCGGTTGTTACTATAAGCTTAAGGCCATGAATATGGACTTTGGTGAGGATTACATGGTATGGTTTGTGATGAGGACTCTTTCTTCCAAATTTGATTCGATCAGATCAAGCTATAATGCTTAAAAAGAGCATGGACTATTGAGGAGATGGCTGTTATTCTTGCCAAGGAAAAGGATGACATGAAAAAGGGAAGGGTAAGAATCATCTCCATGATGACAAACCACAACAATTCTCAAAAGAGAAAGTTCACTTCTAATAGCTCAAGTGCCCAAAAGTCTTTTAAGAAGAAAGCTATTCGTCCTAAAGGAAGTGGACAAGTGGGCTCATCTTCTATTAGTCAAAAGAATAAGTTTTTCAAAGGAAAATGTAACTTTTTTCAGAATTTTGGGCACAAGAAAGTTGATTGTCGAAAGCTCAGAGCCCACATAAAGAAGAAAGGTAATTGTCTTATGATGGTTTGTTTAGAGTATAATATTATTGATATGCCCTCTAATACTTGTGGTGGTTAGATACTAGAGTAACAATTCACATTACCAATTCCTTGCAGAAACTGACAAGTCAAAGAAGGTCGACTAGTTCTAAGCAACATGTGTACATGGGAGACCATACCAAAGTCAAAGCTGAATTTTTTGGGACAGTTAGACTACAGTTGAATACAGGACATCTTTTGGTGTTACATGATGTCGCTTATTTACCCTTTACTAGGAGAAATTTGATTTTTGTGTCCATTTTGGATAGACTAGGTTATAGTCTTCTTTTTGGAACTAGAAAACTGACTTTGTATCATAACTCTCTTTTGGTGGGAAACGAAATTTTACGTGAAAATTTATACAAACTTGAGTTGAATGATATTGTTACTGTTGCTTCTTCCTCTTCTCTTAATACTGTTATTGGTTCCAAATGTATGAGGTTGGATTTGAGATCTTCTATGTTATGGCACAAAGGTTTAGGCTATATTTTTAGAAGCAAAATATAGAGGCTAGTAAAAGATTGTGTACTTCAGGATCTTGATTTTTTAGATTTCACTACCTGTATTGATTGTATTAAAGGAAAGTTGACCGCTAAGGTTAGAACAAGCTAAATAGATAGGTGCTTAGAATTATTGGAGTTGATTTATACTAATATATGTGGACCATTTATTCCACCTACTATGGGTGTATTAATAATTTTCCCGGTACGGTCATATAGAGCCCATTCGTGAAAATTTTGAATCTTTGAAAGCGTTTAAGAATTTTAAGAAAAATGTTGAGCTTTAGAAGGGGAAGAAAATCAAGATAGTTAATTTTGACAGAGGTGGAGAGTATTATAGGGGTTATGATGAGAGTGAAAGGAATCCAAGGCCTTTTGCTTGATACTTACAAGATTGTGGTATTGAAGCAAATATAATGTTAGGAACACCTCATTATAAAGGAATTACTGAAAGAAAAAACCACACACTTCTTGATATATTGCGATGTATGTTGATTCATTCTAGTTTACCTAAATTTTTGTGGGATAAGGCGTTGAAGAAAGTTGCTTATATCTTAAATCAAGTACCTAAAAAGTCAGTCCTAAAGACTCCATATAAGTTATGATCAAGTAGGAAACCAAGCTTGCATCATTTTCATGTTTGGGGATGCAAAGTATAAGTGAGGCCCTATAATCCGCAATCTAAGAAACTTGATTTGAAAATTATTAGTGGCTACTTTGTAGGCTACACTGTTGGATCAAGGGTTTTAGATTCTATTGCCCGTCTCACACAACCAGAATTATAGAATCAAATAGAACTGTCTACTTTGAAGACGAATTTGGTTTAAGTCAAGGGTCAAGAAAAATTGTATTCAGGGAAGAAAGTATTCTAATCCATGTACCCGTCACTCCCGCTACTACTGACGACCCTATGATTGAACACATTCCAGTAGAATCTTATGATGAACCTCAGAATCAAGCATAGGATGAAGTCATTGATATTGGGGATGATGAATTTGTTGTTAAGAGATCACAAAGAACACGTAGACCTGCCATTCCTGATGACTATATTGTCTATTTACATGAACATGAGTTTGATGTGGGAGATAATACTAAACCAGTCAGTTATCAATAAGCCATGAATAGTCCTCAATCTCCGTTGTGGATGAATGCAATGGAAGATGAGTTGAGTTCCATGTCACAAAATGAAGTTTGAGAGTTGGTCGAACTATCTAAAGGTTACAAACCCATTGGGTGTAAGTGGGTTTATTAAATCAAACATCACTCAAGTGGATAAGTAGAAAAGTATAAAGACCGCCTTCTTGAATGGAGATTTATATGAAAATGTTTATATGACTCAACCAGTTGATTTCAAGATGACTCGTAAAGAACACATACTTTGCAAGCTCAAGAAATCTATGGGTTAAAACAATTATCAAGTTTGATATGGTTGTCAAGGTATATATACGAAGTTTAGTGGGAGCAGTTTCATTTTCCTGGTATTGTATGTTGATGACATTCTACTTGCTTCTAATGACACTAATTTATTATTTGAGACAAAACATCTATTATTTAGCCATTTTGTTTGAAGATCTAATTAAAATGTAGAAATTGGCTTTGTGATTATTGATTATTGCATTTATGAATAACAGTAACTATATGCCAAATAGTGATTGTGTCTGTCTCTTGCCCAGGATTTGAGATTTAAGGCCATCAAAGACCTTCGTGAACGTGAGAAAAGTCAATTTTCAGGTTCTACCACACCCAACTCGTATTGCTCATTTGATATGTAAAATTCTGCTTGCTCGTTTACCGCTTATTTATTGTATGATTGAGCAATAGCCTGTACATAATGCAACCTCCTCCTAAGGACATGAGATAATGCTGCCGCGTTAAGTTATTAGTGCGCTTGTCTCTCCAACACAACAACAGGACAGGACTTGGTCCACTTGGAAAAGTCTGAAAATGAAATCTTTGGATGCGAATATGGACTTGGCTACCAGATCGCCAGTATTGACTTGGCTACAGCTTTGCGAGTCTGATACAAGTAGACATCAAGTTATTAATGCACTTGTCTCTCCAATACAACACACCAGGACAGGACTTGGAAAAGTCTGAAAATGAAATCTTTGGAGGCCGTCCCCTTCGCATCCAGAAATGACAACTGTGATTACTTGGAAGGACAGCTTTCAGTTCACAATTGGCTGCGCAAAAGTAGAAATTGAATGATTAATGTATATGTATGTCGACAATCTAAAGCAATCTTTCCATTTCACATTTGGTTGTTTCCGATAATAATGGAACGAATCTAGAAAATAAGAATTTTATAAATGAAAATTTGTAACTTTGGAAGTAGCCAGAAGACTATTACTCCTAAATACTAATACTTCTTTATATTCCATACATAATTTCTTAAGTACTGCGGAGAAAACGAAATTTAATTAGTGATTTCACATTCCATTTATATTGATGCAATTAATGTAAGTTCCATGATAAAAAAATTTGACCCACTTAACTACAAGGCTTGATAAATAAAAATGAAGAAGCAATTCACGTATTTTTTTAAACTATATTATTATATAGAAAATTAAAATTTTATAAGAGCATATGAACAGAAGTATTGATAAAAGTGATCTTTATATAGTTAAGTCTTTTTTTGTCCCTTCTTTTAAAGTCTTATGGATCCTTCTGTTGTTATTATGACTGGAGATGCTATTCAAAAGGTTTTTATATGGATCATCCTTTTTTCAAAAAGTAAATAATTTCATTGAGTAAACTTTAATAATGAGAAATTCAAGTTTTACAATGGAATAGCTAATTTAAACTTATAATGGAACTAATACAACTCTATCCAACATTGCAAAATAAGATGTTAGGCATTAAATTATTAAGCGTTTAGTAAATGTTAACTACATATACAAGAATGTATTTAACTTAAATTGATTACATTATATCGATCAAAGTTAAAATCTAACCTATTGATAAAAAAGTTAAAATCTACCTTTTATTTTAAAAAGTTAAGTTGTATATATTAAAAAAGTAGGTTTTTGTAAATGTTCAACTAGCTTAAGAATTTGGTTCAGTTAACCAAACCTAAGAGGCTTTTCGAATAAAAATGGTGGTTTTGCATTGGTTAGACATTTTCTAATCAATTTGCCAACTAGTAAACTATCTGTTTATTGCAAGGTTACATTGATTAGCCAAATATAGGAATAACTTTAGATATACTGGGTGCAATATGTCAAGTTAGAAAATAATCTATGCCAATATCCCAACTAAAGTGACATTAGCTAGCCAAAATATATAATCTGCTAGGTTATCATATCTAGAAATTAATTATTATAATAACTAGTTTATGTCTATAATGACTATTTAAAGGGTTGTTAGCTTTAAATGCATGAGTTTTTTTTGTTATTAGACATACTTATGATATTTTGTTGTTAAACAAACATATTTAAGAGAGTTTTCAAATATTTATAGTACTTATGTGTTAATTTTGATTTGAATTTGAGCCTACAACTCTAAAATAAGCAAGCAAGATTGACTTCTGTAATTTTGAGTTGAGGTATAGTCTAGTACAAGTTGAGATTCAAGAAAGCTAATGATTCCTCTTCACTATAAAAGAATATCATAAAAGATTTCTTTATATGAGACAATTATAGAGCTTATAAGAATGATTCTCTTCATTTAGTTGAAAGAAGATGTTGAACCAAGGGAGGTTTTAATCGATGTTTTGATGATAGCAAAAAATAATTATAATAATGTGTTTATTATTTTGATGAAAAGTAATGTTAGAATAAAATAAAGTTGTAAACTTAAGAAGATAGTGTATGAAGATGACAAGGAGAAGTTGAAACCTGCAAATAATGAAATGAAGAATTAAAACAAGAAGAAAAGAGGATGAAATCTCATCAAGGTCATTTCACATTCTGTATTATTATTTGTAAGGTCACTTTGTTAATTAGATTATCGAAAAGGCTTACCATGCATAATCATTCCATCTTACTTTATTGCATGAGTCTTTACATTTATTAAGAGCTTTGAAGTTTTTGATGTTTATATAAAAGCCTCTTTATCTTTTAAATAATCTTTGAGGAATATCTTTGGAAAGTGTTTTTATCATATTTGGATTAAACAAATTGATTTTGAACATTTGTAGTTCTTAAAATCATGCTTTTTAAGTGATTGGTAAGCTTATATGAGTTAATGATCGACCAATATAAATTATAATTGTTAAATTTGATGTACCCTTAGTTTGTTGTAATATTGGTTAATGTATTGGTTGACTAACGTGCCATATTGGTCGAATAATATGTTTACTAGTCTAATAATATCAAATGGCTAGTGAATTTGATACTGTAAATGCATATTTGTCGTTAACTAGTGCATCAAATATAGTCATTATAACAGCTAGTTCTTAACTCTAACGACTATTTTGTTCCCAAAACACTATAAATAGATGTTTTCTTTTTTTAGCATAAAAAAGGTTTTGAGTGTTGTTTACACATATTTCAAAGAAATTTTCAATCATTTGAGCATTATTATGTCATATTTGCTTGAGTGACCCATTTTGGAGTTATCAAGTAAATAAGTGAGATACTTTTTAGTTTTAATACTTTATTTGGGTGTTGAATATTGTACTTGGGGTTAATTCAACTAGTATTAAGGTTCTTATTCACTTTGGAAGAAGATTGTAAAAAGGGTTCCTCTTTACCAAGAAAGATCTTGTTCACTTTGGAAGAAGATTGTAAGAAGGCTTCCTCTTTACTAAGAAGGTTATAAAAAGGTTATTCTTCACTTCGAAAGAAGAATTGTAGTTGAATTCTAAGAAAAATTTTGGGAGTGGACATAGGCAAAGGTTGTTTGCTAAACTACTATAAATCAATTTGCAGTCTTTCTGTTGAGCAAGTTTTAATCTTATAAAACCCTCTATATTTATCAAGTGCACGGGTCATAGTATACTATATGAGGTGTCGATTTCATGAGGAATTAGTGAACTAATAAAATCCTAATTTGTCTAAGGCCTAAAAATGTAATTAAAATGAAAATAAAAATGAGCAGAAAATTAAGCAATTGAATATGGATAGATTAAAAGTGAAATTGTAAAATTAACACAAGAAATCAAAATTGAGCACAGCCAATTAACAAATAGAAATTCATACGAGGAAGGTTAACCAATTATGAGAAAAAGGGATATATCCTATCATCTAAGATAACTTAACCACTTTTGAGTTAATCCGGTATTGGTTCTAGAAGTTCAAAGGTTGATTACTCTCTTTTGAGATATAATCATTTAACCCTGAATCATAAACCCTAATTGAATTGAATTATGGAATTTACAATTTCTCAATTAACAAACGATCCACAAATTCAATTAGACATTAAGCACTCTAATAGACAATCGAATCCTTACATGAGATATCTCTTTATATAAATTACCGATTTGATTATTTACGTGATCTATTAGATTGTTTAACTCTTATTAC
>JAOTJB010000002.1:21339301-21351800 GCA_027123815.1 Erythroxylum minutifolium | reverse complement strand
AAAGTTTTAAGGTGTTTTGTACATAATCAATATACATTAGTCAGCCAATTCAACTAGTGCTCCTAAAGAAATAAAAATAATAATTTACCAAGAGTTTGTAACCATATTTGGCGTTACACTGGTCAGCCGGTATGACAATATGGTTGACTAATGTTATATTATGGTTGACCAATATTACTGTTTCTAACAGTTATAATGATTTATTTTTGTTTTTAATGACTATTTTGAGTTATTTTAATTATTAATATACTACATATGAGTTATGGAAGGAATCTTTAGCATATTAGAGAGTTAATAAGAGCCTTAAGGGGCTAGAAAAAGAATTTAATTAAATCTAAGCATTGCATTATGATAAGTGTAAATTGCATCATCTTTTAGGGCTTAATATGTGTTTAGCTATTAATTCAATCATTTAGTATGTGTTTAGGTTAGAATTAAGTTAGTTTGTTAATTATTTATGTTTTAAGTGTTTTATAAGTTAGTACAAGTCTTTAAGCTTAAATATTATGTTTTTAAGGTACCTTGATATGTTTGCTAGTGTTTCAAGGTCAACGTTGAAGAACGAAGAAGTTTCAGAGACATTCAGGTTGAAACAACGGCCCACAATCGTGGCATGAGCATGTTAGGCCACGATCGTGATAGAAGCATCAAATTTTACATATGCCACAATCGTGACAAAAGCTCAGGAAATAGCCTACGATCGTGACTTGTGTCGGGTAGACATGTAGATACTAAAAAATGTCAAGTTTTTAGGAAATTTTTGGACCTCTCAGACCCCCTAAAAACCCTAGGGTTGATCAAAACACAAGAGGATATTTAAAGAACAAGAAAAGACGAAGAAGAGAGCTTTGCATCAATTACCTTGAGAAACCCTAGAGAGAAATCATCAAGAGATAGAGGAAGAGAAGAAGGAAGAGAGAAAAAGAGAAGACGCTAACTCAACGTATTTTTGGATCAGGAGGTTTCCCGATGTCACTACCTCCCATCATCCATCTATATTGCATTTCCTGTTTATTTTCAGCTTTATTATTGTATAGAATTGGATTGAATAGTTGATGATAGGAGTTAGAATGTTGAAGATGTTCTAAACTCACCTTCAGAATTTTATTCTTGAATTAATGGAAATCTAATTGTTTATTTGTTTATTGGATCTGTTGTGGTTTGATTCTGTGATTGCATAATTTGATAATAAACTGAGAGGCTAAATCGAATGAAAAATGGTTAAATTGGACTAACGAGAGTTAGATGATTTAATAGAGACAAGAATTGATTCAGATTGAGAAATTATGCAAAGAGAGATCTTGCATAGGTTTCTGACATTTTATTGGAGAACTTTAGAACTAATTAGGGTTTTGGATAGATTGTGAATTGAGAGATTGTAACCTCCATAATCTGATTAGAGTTTATGATTTAGGGTTAATAGTTATAACTCGAGAGAGAGTAATTAACCCTAGGATAGTCTACAACCAGCAATCCAATAATTCATAATTAGTTAGGTTAACATTAAGGATAGGTAAAATTTCCTTTCTCTCAACTGGTAATTTCTTTCGGTTGATTCTTGGGTGTGATACAATTTGCTTAGTAATTAGTATTACGTGTTTGATTCTTAATTTGATTAATTGAATTAAATTCTCGTATTAGTTTCGTGCATCTTGAATTTCTGTTATTTATTAGTAGCCTTAGATTTTAGGATTAGATTAACTCCCTCCTCATGAGATGGACACCTTTGGTACTACACTAACAAACCGTGCACTTGCGGATTATCGAGGGTTAAAAATTAAAACTTGCGCACAACCAAACTATGATCACATTACAGATATTGATCCTTAGTCCACTGTTATGAGCAAGAAAGGAAGGGTTGAGTTATATAAGGTTATATTAGTATTGCAATTAGAGCAATTGCTTGGGATAAACATTGCAAGGGTTCATCTTAACCTTAAATAAGATTTAAAAATAATTACTCTTAACACATGATAAAGTAAGATGTTTATAAGTGTTCCTCTTCACTTGTGGCAAAGAAGATAATATATAAAGATTTCCTCTTCACCTATTGAAAAAAAGAAGATAAAGAATTCTTAAGTGGAGTTTGAGAAGTGGATGTAGTCTAAAAATGTCTGTTTTGAAAAATTGAATATATTAATAAAGAAATAGTACTAAAGTACATTTGAGCACCTAACTAACAATGCCTAGCCATATAAATGAGCTTTGTATTGTATTGCAAGCTTTTGACTAGACGTTCCATTTAACCAAAATAACATACAAATAGTAGGAACCATTCACTACTTTACCCCTCTATGATAGAGTTATTTTATATTAACATAAACTCTCAACACATCCTTTTAGCTAGTAGCACTCCAATGATCAAAATTAATCCACCAATTTTGCTTTAAAACTAAGCTACATTTATTCTCCAATTTGTGAGTTAGAAATCATTCTATAAAAGAGTGAATCATGGATAGTGTGATTCCACGTTCATTCATAGACCACGACCTAAATAGCTTTTTATTCCTTTCTAAAATATTCCACAAATTGTTTCCTTCCTTTTCCTTCTTTTCCTTTATTATTATTGTATTTATTATGAAGTTATTTTATATGAATTTTATATAACCATTCTTTAATTTAGAAATAGGGTAGAAAGTGTTGGGAGATAATAACACAATTCTCTAAAACATCAATGAAATATCAACAACAAAAATACTCTTCAACTTTAAACAACAATGAAACAAACATCAAGATTTATATGGAAAACCCTCTAATGTAGAGGAAAAATCAATAGGACAAAATGATAAGAAAATCCATTAAACTTAAATAAGGATTTATAAGGATTGATTGTCTCACAAAGTTTCATAATTGAAACCAAAGTTGATGTAACAATCAACAAACTCTCAAACTAATCCAAAAAACAATAAAAAAGGATGAGAATACTACACTATTTGCCCTCTCCCAGTTTTTCCTCACTTTTAAACGTTGTAGATGCACTCTTATGCAAAATCTACAATTTTTTCTCTTTTATATCATGAAATAGGTTTTTTGCATAGTATACAGCCGTGTAAGTGACAGTGTCCCTTCATCACCACCTTACTTGCAGATATAAAAGGTCATATAGAGATACACAGTCATTACACATGACCGTGCATGTCATGAACACAAGCATGTACAGGATAGTATATGTCTTCGCTCTTCACATCCTTCTTCACATGATTCCAAATATGATCCACACAGTCATATAAGTGAATAAAAAAGTGTGTGTAACTCTACATGGGCATATGTGCTGACATGATTAATATAAATAGTCGTGTAAGTTAAGGACACGAGTGTGTAGCACCCTTCACGATCGTGTCTCCCATCCATCTTTTCTTTACTTATTTGTCATCTCCACTAACCATAAAGATGTCTAAGATCATAGAAAGTCTCAAAATAGGGCTGAACACTAAACAATCTCCCCCTCTAGCCTAATTATAGGGAAGACACGTTATTCTATAGCTTCTACTTAAGAGACATCCTAACAAGCTTATTATATAACTCATGTTTGCTTCTGGGAACAAATTTAGTCAACATATCAGCACCATTTATGTCTATATAAATCTTTTTCAATATCAATTTTTCTCCTCAATCATAAACCTTAACTCTTGATATTTGACATTATATTCTTTGTATGGGAATGATATACAGTATTTTTGCTCAAGTCAATAGTGCTTTGACTTTCACAAAACACTACATAGTCTTCTTGATTCATATCCAACTCTTGAAGGAACCTTTTCAACCAAAGCATCTCCTTACAAACTTCCATTGCATTTATATACTTTGCTTCAGTCATAGATAAAGTCACACACTTTGTAGCTTGGATTGTTGTGGGATGACTCTCCCTATAAACTTGAACGTAATATATGAAGTAGATTTTCTTCCATCAAGATCTCCAACCACATTTGCATCTATAAAACCTTCTACGGTTGGCTCACCTTCACCAAAACATAAAGTCCACTTTGATGTGCCTCTCAAGTATCTCAGAATTTGTTTCACTATCTCCTTATAAACCTTTGCTAGATTTAATAAGAATATGCTCACTATCCCAACAGCCTGTGCAATATCTGACCTTATGCACATCATTGCATACATCAAACACCCTACTACAAATAGGTATAGAACAGAGGACATACCATATTTCTCCTTTTCTGTTAAGGGACATGCACACTTACTCAGCTTGAATTAAGATATAAGTGGTATGCTAACTAGCTTTGTATGCTTCATATTGAATCTTTATAGCACCCGTTTAATGTATCTCTCCAATATAACCACATTCTACTACTCTTCTGATCATTACTTATATTTATGCCTAAAATATACTTTGCAATTCCCAAATCTTTCATATCAAAAAATTTAGATGTTTCTTCCTTCAACTTTTGGATTCTTTCAACATCATAATAACATATCATCAGCATATAGAAGAAAAGTGATGAAGTTCTCACCTGTGTTCTTCTTGAAATTCACATAAACATCGATATAAGTTCATTCGTAACCATGATTTGTCGTAAAAGAATCAAACTTTCGATACTACTACCTTGGAGCTTGTTTTCACCCATATAGGCTTTTCTTCAACTTACATACTAGATTTTCCTTACCTTTAGCTTTGAAATCTTCTAGTTACTCCCAATGTCTTAGTAAGAGTTTGAGAAGTACTCCACCTTTGGAACACAATGATAAGAAGCTCACATATCAAACCGCCATTCAGAACCTAAATTACAAACATGGAAGCTTTCACTTGTTGCACAAACTAGGGACACCACATAATTGGTGCTTAAAGATATTGTAGTTATATTCTTATCATCTCCATGATTATGATGATATTGCTTTTTCTAATCCCTCTTCCACTTAGTTCCATGTCTTCACATTTTTCTAACCTTTATACTTTTATCGATTCTTAGAATTGTCACACCCTTTGGGACCCCTGCTCTTGTTCCTCCCCTTACTTTCTATCACAAAAGCCTACACGTTGTCAACTCTAATCTCCTTTCTTATGATTTCGCCATTGAACATAGTCTCTTTGATTACATCCAAAAAGAGCACATCATCATTAGCATCTCCTAACTATCCAATAATGAACTTAACTGGAACAAAAATTAAAGCTTATCATCAATAATTATCTTCATTGTAGTAAACTTATTGATTATATCTTGGAACTCATTTAGATGCTCTAACACAGATTTCCAAGCTTTCAGTTTCAAATTCACAAGCCTTTTAACCAAAAAGGCCTTATTATGGGAAGTCTTCCTTTTATAGAGCCCTTCTAGCTTTTTTCACAGTTCAAAAGAATCCATTTTTTTAGGCACATAGTTGAATATGCTAATATCAATCCATTATTTAATCGTGCCTAGAGTTTTCTACTTTCATCTTTTCCTATTCTCTATCTGACATCTTTTTATGTTGTGAAGGAACATCATCCTCCACACCCTTGTCTACATCAATAGGATCAAAGAGATCCTTGTAGTACAAAAGGTCCTCTATCATGAGTTTCCAAATAGAGTAGTTTAATGATGTTAACTTGAGCATAGAACGATTTCCACTTTCCATCACGATGGCTTGGGAGACAATTACACAACTCTCCAAATGATCAACCAAATATCAACAATAAGAATACTCTTCAACTTCAACTAGCAAATCAGTATGAAAATAAGAAACTTAACTGAAAGTGAACTCACAAAATATATTATCCAAAGATTAATAATATAAATTTTAAAATTAGCAATAACAGAAAATATTTTTGTTGTATTAAAACAATATCTTCTTTAATATATCAATAATAATATACTAATAATATTTAAAAAAATATACTATAGTCTTTAACGATTATATTAGTTATGTGTAAAATTATTCATATAGTCAACATATATTAATTTCGTATTTATAAAATGGAGACTAATTTGTACATGAATATCTCTAATCATTATAGTGGTGATACTTATCAGCCATAGTACAAATCGAAAATTGTATCTTTTAATTATGTTACAATTTATTACAACAGAAAATAATATACATCTTAGCTGTATAAATTAAAACGTAAAACAATTGTAATTATATATTTATCACTACGAAATGAAAAAGGCTTTGGTGTTGAATTAAAACCGTTGCTATAAATGTGAAGTTCGTTACTAAAACGTATGGTGACGAAAATTGACTCCGTCACATTTCATCACTATATGGGTTGTTGCTAAAGGTTTCGTGACAGAATTCCCATATCTGATGCTAGATAAAATCTCGTCTTGCTTTGGAAATTTTTCCCGTTGTGGATTCTATATATTTAGTAACAAAACAATGTGTCACTATAATAGAATATATATGTTGCGAAAGACATTTCCATCTTGCTAAAATAGTTGCTATAGCTAACATATAATTACGCAAAAACAAAGTTGTTGCAAGAAAATCGCCTTTTGCAATAGATTTATCCGTTACAAGATTCAATGATATCCATGACAAAATATGATTGTATGTTGAACATTATTGTTACAAAATATTATGTTTAGCAAGAAATTAATTTACTGTTACAAAATCATTAATTAGTAATGCTACAAGAATACGTAACTAAATGCTTAATTTTGTAATAACTTAAAGTTCGTTACTAAAAGTAATAGCTTGTAACGAAACTTGCTAATACAAAAGGTTATTGCTAGAAGTTCTATATAGTAATGATATATTTTTTGTTGCAAATTAGAATATATTGTAATACAATATAATCATTGCAAAAATCCAAACAATAGTAACAAAATGTTATTTTTAACAACAAAATAAATCAATATCACAAAAACATATATGTAATAACGTAAGTTGTTGGTTAATATTATCATTAAAAACATTATATTTAGTGTTAGAATATTTGTCGTTGCAAAATATATAAATTAGTAATATTAAATTCTATTACTAGAAAATAGTTACTAAATATCTCTTGGCATATGGTTTATTAATAGAGGTAGTAACTTACAACAAGAATATTATGGTAGTAACAAAAGTTCTTCTGTTATTTTATTTCTAATAACAAATAATTTTTTATCACAAATTGCAAAAGTAATAATCTCGTACATTAAAAAATGTATATATATATTTACCATAATTTACATAATAGAATATAAAAATAACATTAAGAAATGAAATTGCATTAATATAAGTTCAACTTTGAGGAAAACTAAACAAACACTTGAAAGTGAATCTTAATAACGAGATCGAATAATATGTTCATAGAAGCTATAATATCATCTTATTAACTAAAATCAAAAATGTTCAATAAGATAATAAACCAATTCCAGTGAATGATGCAAGACTTTTCCTTCAAGCATACGCATCCGCATCCGCATCTGCATCCTACAACAAAATAAATAAATAAATAAATAAAAGTAATATGATAAGTAAAGTTAATATTGATTATCTAAAAACAATAAAATAATTTATAGAAAAACCTTAGATTAAGACTTACCACATTTGTCTCATTGGTATGAGATTTTGAGGAGTTAGCGTTATTCAATGAGGCTTCAAGCATCTCTTTGAAAGAATCAAAATTAAAATCTCCATTCTTAGCTGCTTCAAGCATATTCTTGAAGTTCTCCATCATTTGATTTTGCACATCCTTCACAATTTGTCCCTTCATTTCTTGAAATTGAGTTGTCATTTCGTTCTTCAAGCTCTGAGCATACTCTTTGGTTTCAGCAAGTTCTTTTATAAGCTCACGTTTTGAAGGTCCATTTGCCTGATAACTAGATGGGGTGGTATTTGGCAAGTAGCTTCTAATACGACCATGTTTTTCTTCACCAAGAACTTTCTCAAAAATCTCATCGTCATCAAGGTTGATCAGTCCTGCTTCTTTTTCAGCTTTATATTTCTTCAACTCTTCCTACATGAATATCAATAATTAAATACAAGAATAAATTAAAATTAGATAGACCTAAATGTGCTATAATCAATCTCGATTTTCTTGATGAGTCATGACAAATATCATTCAATTTAGTCCAACTTTATTATCCAAATCATGCTCAATTCTAAAAAAAAAGATTGGTGTAATATTTAAGTCAACATTAAATATCATAAATAAATTAAATCCTTTAAAAAATTATAAAAGTATTTACTTACAATGGTCTCCTTTACTTCATCATTTGTAGGAGTTTCATTGTCTGCCTTTGTGTGGGCTATGATGTATTAGTTAACTCTTGAAAATTCATTTTTATTAGCCAATTTCTGCATACAAATAAAATTTCAAGTAAGTAAATTAATATATGTGATTAAAAAATCAATGATTGCCACATACTTTGACTCACATATTCATATCTCAATTGAGTATAGCCTTTAGAACCAGTTCTATATGCTCATTTATTCTTTGATTGATTCCCTTAATTCCTATGACTTTCTTCCTGTTGGAAAGAAAATTAATAAACAATAAATAAAATAGCAATATAATCTAATATTTTATATTAAATAAGTGATATTCACTAATAATTTACCTGAAAATTAGGAGAAAACTAATGCTTAGCCATAGTTTCCCAATCATCTTCACTAAACTTTTCATGGGGTTTCTTCTTGATGAGTTCTTCTTCTGTCATATTAGGTAAAAAAATTCTCTCTCTTCAATCTACACTTATAAGTTCTGAACCTTTCTTCCATCCATTTCATAATACTCTTTTTGAGCTCCTCATCATATTCAAAATCAAAATGGGTCTACCAAAATAAAAAATCGTTAATAGAAAATAAGTCAATTATAAAAATTATATTTATTTATTTATTTATTAAAATATGACATTATAAAATTTTACTAATAAATCATCCCATAATATATCTTTTTTCTCATACGAATGTCATTCCAAGCCTTAGCGCAAACAGGGGTAAGCTTGGGGTCTCTTATATTAACACCAATTTGGTGAACAAAACTTGAGGCATTTGGACCCACTGCCCTAACTTCTAAGAATGTCACAGGCAATTTTTGGCCTCTCCCCAATAGTGCCACTTTCAAATTTCTAGTTGTACCTCGAGTTGCTTTGGATCCTGATGCTTGTGTCCTTTTACGACCTATAACATTATGTATGATTATCTTCTATTAACTATTTTTATTATTTGACATACAACAATTTTAATATATTTGGTACGTGTTCTCTTCTCCTCTGCTTTAATGCCATAGTATTTACCATCTTTTGTAAAAACTAAAATGTGAAAGCCCTCTTTTTAATGTAATAAGTGTTGTGTTTTATGCTTGAGTTTCTGCCTATGTGCTCTCGCCATGTGCTATCCAAGTGATTCACTAATACCCATGTTTTTCTCTTCTTTTGTGGACGTTTTGCTATTATGCTGTGTGTATTATCACTTTACACAGATACTCTCTAGAAACTTCAGACACTATCTTTTCTTCCTTCTTCTTCGATACTCTCTAGACGCCTAACCCAAAATTCTCCAATCTTGTTTCAGGTTGATGATTACGTAGAGAGTTTATGGATAACATGTGGTTCTCTTCACATAACTTATGATATATTTGGTATTTTTTCTCTTCTCCTCTACTTTAACGCCATAGGATTCACTATCTTTCGTAAAAACTAAAATGTGAAAGCCCTTTTTTAATGTAATGAAGTGTTGAGTTTTATGCTTGAGTTTCTGCCTATGTGCTCTCTCCATATGCTATCCACGTGATTCACTAATACACATGTTTTTCTCTTCTTTTGTGGACATTTTGCTCTTATGTTGTGCGTATTATCACTTTACACAGATACTCTCCAGAAAATTCTGACACTATCTTTTCATATTATTAGAAAAATGATTATAATATAGATTGTTATTGATGGTTCACTTCCTGCATATCTGGTTATAAGGACTAAAAGGATTTTTAATTGGGTATTGTTGTGGACATGTATAATTATTATAATAAAAGTGTTAATTAGAAATTTTTACTAATATTTTATTTTTTTGCAGTAATTTGGAAGAATTAAAAAATTGATAAAAGTTGGATGGTCAAAGATAGATTCAAGGATGATGTATACAAAAAAGGGGTTTGTGAGTTTCTTGATTTTGCTTTTACAAATACTACTCGAGATAAGATTGCTTGTCCTTGTATGAAGTGTAACAATGTTTTGTACAAGAAAAGAGAAGAAGTGGAAGAAGATTTGATCTTTAATGGTATAGTTGAGAATTATACTTTATGGATAAAGCACGGAGAACATCATAATCATCAAGTTACACAGGAATTCGATGAAGAGGAAGAGGAGGAGGATGATGATATTTATGGAATGATTCAAGATGGGATAGGATATCAACATATGGATGGGTTCATGGATGGAGAGGAGATTTTTCGTGATTGTCCACAGGCTCCTAATCAAGAAGCTATGAAGTTTTTTCAGTTATTGAATGAAGCTGAGCAACGACTTTATCCAGGATCTGATACCTCAAGGCTATTAGCCATTGTTAAACTCCTTCATATAAAAAGCATAAATCGTTGGAGTAATAAATCATTTGATATGTTGTTGGAGTTTTTAAAATCCATACTCCCAAAAGGTGAATTACTTCCAAAAAATTACCGTCAAGCAAAAAAGGTGATTCGAGATTTGGGCCTTGGTTAAAAAAAATTGATTCTTGCAGGAATGATTGCACTCTATATTGGGGCGATGATGCGAACGCTGAACAATGTCTAGAATGTGGAGAGTCTAGGTGGAAATCAGTTAATGGAAGAAAAAGTAATAAGAAAATTGCTTATAAGATATTACGATACTTTCCATTAAGATCAAGATTACAAAGGTTGTTTATGTCAAGCAAGACTACTTTAGACAAGAGATGGCATCACGAATAACGTCCTAATGATGGAAAGCTAAGGTGTCCTACTGATGCAAAAGCATGGAAGGCTTTTGATGAGATGCATCCTTCATTTGCTATATGGCCTCGAAATGTTCGATTGGGTTTAGCCATTGATGGGTTTAACCCTTTCAGGCATATTAGTATCTCCCATAGCACATGGCCTGTTGTACTTTTTCCATATAACATGTCTCCTTTGAAGTGTATGAAGCAACCTTACTCAATGTTATCCTTATTGACTTCTGGCCCAAAATCACCTGGAATGAAAATTGATGTGTATCTTCAGCCACTAATAGTAGAGCTAAAAGAGTTATGGGAAGTAGGGGTGGAGACATATGATGCTTCAAAAAACAAAATTTTCAAATGCACGCAGCAGTTTTGTGGACTATCAACGACTTTCCTGCTTATGCGTACATGTCAGGGTGGAGCACAAAAGGATTCTTAACATGTCCTTCTTGCCATAAGGATACTTGTTCTCTAACTTTAAAAAATGGTCATAAGTTATGTTATTTGGGGCATCGCCATTTTTTGTCAACAACTAATTTTTTATTTTTTATTTTAGATATGATCATCATCATAAGTTAATTTTTATTTATTTATTTATTTTACAAATAGGTCATGCATGGAGAAAACAAAAAAGTTCATTTGATGGTCATACGGAGCATAGGTCAGCTCCTAAGCCATTATCTGGTGATGATGTACTACTTCAATTGGATTCTATTCAACAGTCAACTTTTGGTATGTATAGAAGAAAAAGGAAGGCAAATGATATAATAGTTCCAAATAATTGGCGAAAGAAGAGTATTTTTTTTAGTTACCTTATTGGAAAACTTTACTATTATGCCATAATTTGGATGTAATGCATATTGAAAAAAATATATCTGAGAACATAATTAGGACACCATTGAATATTAAAGGAAAAACAAAGGACAACTTGAAAGCTAGATTTGATTTGATGGAGATAGGTATACGACTGGAACTCCACCCTGAAAAAGATGGTGATAGGTGGCTAATACCTTATGCTCAGTATACATTTACTTCAAACAAAAAGATTGCTTTTTGTGAATATTTAAGAAATGTTAAAGTTCCTGATGGATTCTCTTCAAATATCTTTCGTTGTGTGAACATGAAGGATCATAAGCTTAATTATATAAAATCACATGATCATTATGTTCTTTTAGAGCGACATCTTCCTCTTGCAACACGTGGGATTTTGAATAATTAAGTATACGATGCATTAAAAAGGCTAAGTATCTTTTTCCAAGAATTATGTTTAAACGTCTTAATACTAGAAGATTTGAATCATCTTGAGCAAGAAATTCCTGTCATTCTTTGCAAGCTTGAAAGAATATTTCCACTTACATTTTTTGATATTATGGTTCACCTATCTGTTCATCTTCTAAGAGAAGCTAAACATGCTGGACCAGTTTACAACCGATGGATGTACCCTGTAGAAAGGTAAGAAAATTTTAATTATGATCAATTTAAATATTGTTTAAGCAGAATGTTTTTTTATTAAATGTAAAATTAATATATTTTAATTAAAAGATATATTTGTAATTAATTTACCTTGTATTATCAGGTTTTTACATGATTTCAAATTACTTCTGCATAATAAAAGTCATCTTAAAGGGTCAATTGCTGAAGGATATATTGCACAAGAGTGCTTAACATTTTGTTCAAGATATTTGAA
>JAOTJB010000002.1:21295518-21313878 GCA_027123815.1 Erythroxylum minutifolium | reverse complement strand
ACACGTAAAAGTAAGAATTTTTAGGAAAAAAGTACCTTTAGGAAGAGAAGCATCCTCTTTCGATTTACCCACAATATGCATCGGTTCCATCTTCAACCTTGAAAATAACTGGAGTTCCTCTAAGTGAGCCTTGAGCTATTCTTCCTTCAGAAAGCTGAAAACTTTGGTACAAAGTGAAATCCAGAAAACCCAGATCTGAAAACATGAAAGCAAAATCCAGATGTATGATTTGTTTTAACCCTTGCGATTACTGCCTCATCCCTCATGTTTGTGTCTCTGCTTATGCTTGCGTTTTTTCCAGCTGATTGCCTTGGGTTTACTGGGTTAATGTTGAATAAGTGGTTTAAAACCACTTGAGGCAGTCACGAATAGATGGGCGACGCCCATCGTGACGCCATCAGTTGGCGTCGAACAAGGCGTCGCTTGACTCCACTGGGTGGCGTCGGTGGCACCTTGCGATACCGCTGGCTGAAGACGCAGCGACAGGCCATGGGTCTTCGGCAAGGAAGCGTGATCAGCCTCAGTGAATACACATTGAATTCACATTGAATTCATAGTAATTCAACCTAAAAAAGAAAACAAAATTTAATTTTTGTAATTTTCATTAATTTTTTGAAAATCTGAAGAAATCAAAACAAAAATAAAAATAAAAATATCAAAGAAATATATTTTTTATTTAATTTAAAAATAAAATATAAATGAAAACAAAAGACCGTTAACATATGCGAAAGGCAATGCATTCTGACGTATGCAGAACTTTTCCAGCGAAATAGTGTGACGTAAATGTTGTAGAATTACGTTGTCTGCAAAATTATTCAAAAGAATTTGTCCTTCACAACGAAAATCTATTAACCCAGATGGTAGTTTCAGCGACCCACCTCCTAAACAATTAGCCGGCAAAATATATGATAAAAATAACTCTCTATTTATTATTTATTTTTATCAATATATTTATAAAACCAAAGTACATTATAAATTGTTATAATGTATTTATAACATTAAGGTGTGACATAAATAAATAAATAAATAAATCATATTCATTCTTTAATACATAATAATTATGTATAACTACATTAACTTTGAATAAAGACATAATATAAATTATTTTAAATTAATTAATTAATAAAATGAAGTCACAACATATATTCATCTATATTTTTTGCTATATTATATACATATATTTGAAAAGTGAAGATACAACTTAAATTATATATATTCATTTGGTAAAACAATTTTTACTAATATATTACAACTTTTATATAAGGAATTAACAAGTACTGAAGAACTCTACCCTATGTTATTAAAAACTACATGACAATAAATGCAAAATGCATATACACCAAAAACTAAATCTTATAATACAAGATGGATACTCGATAACTAGAAATAACATTCATATATAAGTTTTCGTACTAAATTAAGATATTTGTAAATTATACAATGTGAAATATGTTTAACATAGCTAAGACATAGTATCAACTATTACAAATATATGCATTTGCTAAATCAAAACATTGTATAACTTTAATACACTACTATTTACTCGAACTTACCAAGTGACAAAAGATAATAATAATAATAATAAACTAATCTATATCATTAAGAATTATACGACAATAAGTATAATATAAATATACCAAAAATAAATATTTATAATACAACAGAAACATTATATATATTCATAAAAACATCATACTATGTCTATGACACAAGCAAATTTCAAAGAAACAAGAAAAGTATCACCAACGTTATGAGACAGTACTTAAAGTTTTCAAATTCATAAATTCCTTTATTATAGAATTGACAAATTAAACTCTTTTTATATTTTAGTTTTTTTAATTTTTTATAAGTTATAGATAACTTTTAATGATGCAAAAACATCTCTACTATGACATCTTCTACAACTAAAATGTTGTGATCATTTTATGAGACAAATTATAATTATGCAATAGGGCTTCATTGAAAAATATTGTCACAAAGACATAAGTAAACATGAACTATGATAGAAGTTAATGATTTATTTATTTAAATGTCAATTAGAATGAAATTCTCATAATACGAAGAGTTTATTTAAACAACGTATAATATGAAAGTTAAGATTAAATTGCGATAAAAAGTTTTAATAACTAAAATATACTTTCTACCTTATAGCTAATAGATCGATATCAACGCCAACTTAAAAATCTTTTAGGAAGAGTATGTATAATTTGTATAATCATTAGTCCAAAGTTATCCTAATCTGAATTGCTTCAATAAAAAAAACTCTTAATTATGAAAATTTTAAATATACTAATACCACATAGAAGTAAAAGAACTTGCAACTATAAAAGGTATTTTAAAGTCTCCTTATATCATATAAGTAAAAGAACTTGCAACTATAAGGTATCTTAAAGTCTCCTTATATCATACTTCCCTTTTATACTATTTCAGAACTTATTGCATAATAGTTGTTTATTAGGAAAATTCTAAAAATATTAAAAATCAGATACCTCTATAAATTTAAATAGATAACTTTTTAAAATATATATCATTAAAAATAATAATTAATAAAATAAGGAATATTGAAGTAAATAAGTCTAAAATATATATCAAACTTATGCAAAACGAAGGATTATGGTAGGAAAAATAATTATTTGATACAAGATGGAGTAACATCAAGTATATTACAAGAACAAAATGTGCAGAAAAGTCATGCCCTAAAACTTACTTTTTTCTTTGTAAATGTTGCAGTAAAAGCATTAAGATTGATCCTAAACACTCTTAGTGCTAGCCAGTTCAATTTGACAGAGGATTGCCCTGGAGCTATTAATATACGAACAACTAATCATAGGGAGAATAACACCATATCATGCATTTGTCCCCCTAACAATCCTGCTTGCCATATTACTAGCTTGTAAGTCCCTTTCTAATTTCCTTCTATTACACTTTCTCCTGTAAGTTTATGTTTCTCACTAAGTCGTTAACTTGATTAGTTTATACATGTTATGACATAATAGTAGCACTGTCGTTTAGTTTGCACAAATATCTTTAGAGCCCTGACTTTTGATGCTGATAATAATGTTGAATCTATTACTTGAAATATTGGTAAACTAGTTTTGTTTCTATTTTGGTCAAATTTAACTTAAAATGTTAAATTTTCTTGATGCTTCAAACTAGAGATGTAAGAGAATACTTTGTCTTCAATGAAGCTTTGGTGTGCCTTCATCGTACTGTTACTTAGACCTGTGATAGACTTTATAGTAAGGTCCTATTTCTGTAGGTACATCCAAATTATTTTTTATTGTTGCAAATAGTAAGAGATGTTTTAGTTTCTCTAGACCATAATATTAATAAAAAAAATAAGAACTGTTATTTCTTTTTTCTAGTTGATAATGTTGTCGAAAAATAGTAGTGGTATTCGATTTTTTTAGAGTATAATATTTTAATTTTTTTAATTCATCTTATAATTTAGTCATTATTGTTAAATGTATCGTATAATAAATGTTTTATCAAGCATTATACTCATCATAATTTGAATACAATGTTCTTAAGTTTTTTTAATTTATTTAGAGGATTATTTTCCTCATAATAAAGTTCATTAGATACATTCAAAATTTTCTTTATAAGATATTTCTTTTTCTTTTATGGTGGAAACAAGTAGTCATATACTTAAACTTATAATAACTAAACATGTCAATGCATGTAACAACAACAAAGTATTAGAGATTTATATTGTGTAATAATAGTATATTGGGTACATGTGTAACCATATGTATAATAAAAGATATATAAATACTCCTTTGTGTAATAGTCTAAACACACCAAAAAATAAAGAAATTTTTTTTTGTTCAAACTCATCTTCTTTCAATATAGTATCATAGTTTCTTTTATAAAAATTTTTAAAATTTTAAATTTTTTATTGTTGCTTTTTTAGAGATATTTTGGCCATCCAAGTGTTGTT
The DNA here is from genome assembly GCA_027123815.1 of Erythroxylum minutifolium. Taxonomy (NCBI): domain Eukaryota; kingdom Viridiplantae; phylum Streptophyta; class Magnoliopsida; order Malpighiales; family Erythroxylaceae; genus Erythroxylum; species Erythroxylum minutifolium. The sequence continues at coordinate 21,309,938 of JAOTJB010000002.1, read as the reverse complement.
TGGTATATACAAAACTCTTATATTCATCGAGATCATTACCATAGTACAAATTTTATCTTCAAACATCAATACACGTGCCTTCACATACCTTTGTAAGGTTGGTAAATAAAACTGAAAACTCTATAGTTAGGAGGTTGAAGACAATTTAGACAACATCATTTTTAACCTATACCTAAAAAATAACATCATTTCAAGCCAAAACAAGTAGTGGAAGCCATCGATAAAGAGGCCACGTGTTAACACCCGATTGGTCTTCTCCAATTGACGAGTCATCTAATCTTTTGCCATATCAACCTAAAGTGGTCCCACAATGACTTTTTAGTTTCCATAACAAGTTGCAGCCAAATTGTCACATTAGTGATGGGTCTAACCTCTGTCGTGTTAGTTGCCACATCATCATCTTACATCAGCATGCTACATTATCACTAGCTTAGCTGATTCGATTCAAACTTGTTGACTATACTTTAACTAATTGATTTAACCATTTTTTAATTAATTTTCTCTAAGTCAAACCAATTCTTAAACTTTTTAGGTATTATGAACTCATTTTAGGGTTAAACTGGTCAGATTCCTAATCTACAAATAGGTTTCTTCATTTTTGTGTATTTTTTAAGACTTCTTAAGGGATTTTCTCTTCTATGTACTATAGATACTTCCAAACCTGAACAATACATTCAACCAATTAATGTCATCTTTAATAGATCTAACTATGATTTGTGGGACAAGAAACTGTGTAGCTTTCATAAAGGAAGACTTCTTTGGCATATTATTATTGGAAAAATACCTAAACCTACTCAATGGCTAAATGAAGCAAAATATAGAACATCTAGTATCTCCTAGGTATCAATGATCAAATTTTGACATGGTTTCATAATTCATATGCCAAAATAATTAAGTCTAATTTTTGACATTTTGATACTGTTAAAGAGGTATGAGATACCTTTAAAAGCAAATATTTTATATATGATTATGTCAAAAAATGTAAACATTATAGATGATTTCACTGCTTGCAATAATAATTTTGTTAAACTATCTGTAATTATATTTATGAATTATAAGATTTTTGGGATCAGATGGTAATTGGAGACCTTACTTAGCCTAATATATAAACTGCCACTATCTATGTCAATCTTTGTGATCGAAAGCATATTTGACACTTATTAATGTCTCTTAAAGATGAGTTTAAGCCTATTCAAAGCTCTCTTTTTATTTAGGATCTCTACTGAGTCTTGATATGGTAATCAAAGAACTAATTATGGAAGAAATCCAGCTAAACCCCTATTGATCGGAGAAATTTATTTCCTCTACCGATGTTGTTCTTATCACTTAGACCTCCTTTTATTAGACTTCTACCATCTTAAAACAACTATGGTATTTTTCAAGTAACATAAAAAAAAAGTGGTTATTACATCCTTGAATATAGGAAACGACCTAAATAAGGTAGTTCTCTAAGTCCTCTCACTCTATTGTTGTTGATATTTCCATATAGGGTATAATGGAGAATACATCTACATCTCCTAAATTTTTTTCGAAAGATCTGTACGCCTTTCTTTAAACCAATTATGGTACTATTTCCTCTCTAACTTTGTCCATCACATAGAGAATTGTTTCTTCATGATACCTAGATTCTACTTATTGTAACTTATAGCTCGTTTAACCTTATTTTATAGTCTTACTGCAGTTGTTGCTAGCAAGCATTGGTCATTATTTCAAATGGATGTCAAAAATGTTTTTCTTAATAGTGATCATATAGAAGAAGTATAAGTGTAACCTCCACTTGGTTATGATCATCCATCTAACAAAGTTTGTCATATTCGAAAGTCTTATATAGATTAAAATGAATTCTTTGAGCTTGATTTGCTAAATTCAATTCCACTATTAGTCTTCTTGGCTTTCAATCTAACTCCTATGATCATGCTATATTCATTTACAAATCGAATTAATGATACACTCTTCTTGTCCTTTATATTGATGATATGATAATTATTAACGATAAAACTCCTAGTATTTCCACTCTTAAATCCTTTCTACATCAACATTTTGAGATGAAGGACTTGGATAATCTTTTTTTTTTGTTCTCGAAGTTTCATTTTAATAGTTTTACTAATGTGGATGTAATAGATTGACTAAACTCATGTCCTATAAGACTTGAACTTGATCAAAAGCCTAATCAATCTTGACTCTGTTGGATCAAATTAAAGACGCATTAAAACATAAGTTCCGATTGAGGTTTGAAAAAGTTTTGAAAAGTAATGAAATCGTAGTTGTTTTTCTTTTATTAATTGCTCTTATGCATTGTTCTTATATACATGTATAAAGTACATGTGATAAATATGAAACTAAGATAGCAACAGGAAGATTACAAATAATCTCTGCGAAAGATAAGAACTAAAGATATAAGTAAATACAAGCGGTTGAGATAGAATTAGGTGAGATACATTATTAGTCCCTCTCAAGCACACTATCAGATGAGATGGTGAGCTTGTCTCAAAATCAATGAAATAATGAGGTAAACAAAGCTTTAGTCATGACATCACCAATTTGATCAAGAGATAAAACATGTCTGATGTGAATGGCCTAACGAGCAACCAGATCCCAAACAAAATTAATATTAATTTCAATGTGTTTGATACGAGAATGAGATATTGGGTTTGAAGCAAAAACGAATGAGAGACTAGGTTTGAAGCAAGAAAGATTGCTCCAATATAATCATACCATAGAGTTGGCATAAGGTGAGACAAGCCAAGTTCTCCAAAAATAGAGGAAATCTAACAAAGTTCAGTGGAGGTAAGAGATCTGTTTTTTTACTTAGCTTCAATGCTAGGTATTGCAAATGTAGGTTTTTTCTTGGTGCTCCAACTTATTAAATTAGGACCAAGAAATATACAATACCTGGAAGTAGAATCAACAAGAAGTTATATGCTATGGTTTTTAGAAAGTGGGAGAGTTGGAGTGATAGGTGAGGGTGTCGGTTTAGACTTGTCAAAAGTTGTGCGATGAAGAAGATCTTTGATGTACTAGATTTGAGTAAGTAAAAGACCACTAGAAGTATGTTTGGCTTCGATTCCAAGAAAATGATATATGAGACCTAAGTCTTTGATAGAGAAGGAGGAGTTGAGATTATGAATGAGAGAGGAAATGAAAGAAGGAGAAGATCCAGTGACCAAAATATCTTCTACATAAACCAAAGGAAGGTGATGTGGGACTAGGTTATTTAAATCAAAAGAGAGGTATCAAATTTGGAGGAGAAGAAATTGAGGACAAGGAACTTTTTACTCAATCAGTGAAACTAGACACGAGGAGCTTATTTGAGACCATATAAGGCTTTGTGGAGCAGATAGATATGATGAGGATGGTTTACATCTATCAAACCAGGAGGTTGAGACATATAAACTAGTTTAGAGAGAAATCCATGAAGAAAGACATTGTTGCCATCAAGTTGAAGAATGACCTAGTTGAAAACAGCTAAGGAAAGAATGATACAGATGGTGGTGGGTTTAACTAAAAGATTAAAAGTAGTAGTGTAATCAACACCAGGAGTATGATGGTACCCTTTGACAACAAGACCAGCTTTATAATGGTCAATAGTTCCACCAAGATGACGTTTTGTGTGAAAAACCCTTTTACAACCAACAATGTTGGTGTTTAGAGGAGGGGAATCAAGAGTTTAGATCTGATTGCGATGGAGAGCTTTGAACTCATTAATTATGGCTTGAAACTAATGAAAAATTTGTTAACTTGAGTGAAGGATGTGGGATTAGGAATAAGAGAGATTTATGTAAATATGACAAAAGTAATATAGTTGGTAAAATTACAAGGAGTGCAGGTGATGTCATAAGTACATGTGTTCATGGGATAGATAGTGGGAAGAGAGTTTCGTTGTTGGGACAAAGGTGAAGAGTATAAAGTCGAGGGAGAGGGAGAGGGAGATGGTGGAGAGAAGGATAAAGTTAAAGAAATATGAGAGGGCAGAGACGAAAAAAAAAAGGTGGCTGGAGGGCTGGAAAAAGAAAAAACATGTTCAAGAAATCGAACATGTTGAGAAATATAAATTTTGGAAGTAATTGGATTAGAACATTGATAACCTTTGTATTGAGAGGAATAGTCAAGAAAGATACAGAGAATATGTTTAGGGGATAGTTTGTTAGGATGAGTAGCGACTAAAAAGGAGAAAAAGGGATAACCAAAGACAAGAAGAAAAGTAAGCTCCGGTTTGGTGTGGAAAAGTATTTTATGTGGAGATTTATAATAAAGAATGGGGGTAGGTAAAAGAGTGATAAGATAGACAACAGTAGTGAATGTTTCAAGACAAAAAGATTTGGGAATAAAGGGATGAAGTAAAAGTGTAAGACCAGTTTCAGTAATATGACATATTTTAAATTTAGTAAGGCCATTTTATTGAAGAGTTTAAGGGTGAAAAATGCTAAGAGTAATTCCAGTTGATCAGTCCATCACATTAGAAGGTTTTGATAATAGTGGAGAGAAGTTTTTTAGTGATTGTTTTGAAAGTTTGGAGCCAAAAGAGAGCTTAAGAATTTTGTGCTAATGGGACAAGCCATATGAAGTGAGTAACATCATCTAAATAGTAATAAAATAATGAATACTATAAAGGAAAAGAGACGGGGAAGGTCCTTGAATGTCATAGTGAATAAGTTATAAAGGAGTAGATAATGAAAATGGTAAACAAACACTTTTTCCTAGAAAATATGATGTATAAAGAGTGATAAATTTTGATTTTATTGGTAAATAAGAAGACAATCTAGAAAGTGTAAAGTAATATAGAAGACCAAGAGGTTGATGTTATAAGTCAAAAATAACAAAAGTGACTATAAAGGCAACAGAATCTCTAAAACAGCAAGGAAGCTTTAGCAAATAGAGATTATAGTGGATCGGTTATATGAAGAGAGGTGTCTGGGTGTGGAGGTCCTTCACAATATAGCAAAAGGGGTTAAATTCAATGATACAGGAATTATCCATAATAAATTTATCAATAAATAGCATATTAGTAGTAAGGTGAGGAACAATGAGAACATTACGAAGATGAATTGGACAAGTATGGGCAGATAAAGATAATGATCTAATATAGCAAATAGGAAGGGTATACCCATTACTAACAACCATTTGATACGATCCTTTATATGGTTGGACTAAGTCCATAAGTTGAGGGTTAGGAGTCATATAAGTCGTAGTGCTAGTGTTTGGTAACCATTATGTAACAGTGCTGGAAGTGAGCTGGGAATTGTCTATAGGAGGCTGAATATTCATAGCCGAAAAAATTGTATTGAGTGTATTAGCAAAATACTAAGACTTAAGTTGACTACTCCACAATTCGAAGGAGTAGAAACAATAATGAACAACAATGTGATCCCATTTTTAACAAATTTGACATCAAGGTTTAGATTTGTGATAAGGATTTTAGTTGGGCCTAGTTGTTATAGAATAATTGGACTTATGGGAATAAGTTATACGGTACTAGGTTGGCTGTTGGTGGGGTTCAAGTGGTTATTGACTATAGAGAGTCAGGTGAGAGTGGGTCCAAGTCTAGAAGCATTTGGGCCTGACTGTCTTGGTGTTGGATGACCAGCCATGTCCTAATGCTATTAGGGTTTACTTCACCTTCTTCATTTATATTTGAAACAAAAAGCCTCCATTGTGCGACACCATGAGAGTTGTTTTTGGATTAGAGGAGTCGTGAAGAGAGAGCAGTCGTTGCTCATGGAGTAGCAATTTGGCATGAAGTTTAGCAAAAAAGAAGGGAGATTTGCAATGTTTGATAGTGGTAATGAAGGACTCGTATTCGATGGGAAAACCATTTAAGTGAAGAGGACCAAATCATTGTCGAAGATTTGGTCTCCGATAGTAGGTAGATCATCAATGATATTGGAAACAAGGGTGAGAAAATCGTAGATAGAGGCTAGTCTCTTTTTCAACATGTGCAATTTTTGATGGAGGATAGAGCGTTGAGAGGTCAATTGCTATAGGAAATATCATTCAAGAGCCACCTAGAGGGCTCGAGCGGTGGAGCAACCAATGATAACTAATGTGATGGGTATAGTGAGGGATGCTATAAGAAAGAAATACATAAGACAGTCCATCTTCTGCAATTTTTGATGTTCTGAAGAGGACAAATTGGAGCTGGGATCAACTGCTGATGGTGGAGGGATAGTCCCGTCAATGTACCCCAGAAGCTTAAAGATGGTAAGTATAGCTTGGTAGGGAAATGGTGAGAAAATCTATTATCTGATTGAAAGGGAGAATTGGCTTTAACATATTGTTTGTTGTTATAAGTTGAAGCTGAAAATTGTTTTGCATCGATAGAGATTGTTTCTAGAATTGTTTCTAATAGGTAGGAACTTGTGAAACTTATGTTTATGTTGTTAAACATGTTGTTGACCGATTAGACAGGTATGTTTAATTAGGAATTTCTAGTGTAAATGAGATTGGTATGCTGATGTTTTTGGCTTTGATACCATGAAAAAGTTTTTATATGTAATAAAATTGAAGTTGTTTTCCATTGATTAATTACTGAGGTACATTATTCTTATATACATGTATAAAGTACATGTGATGAATATAAAACTAAGATAACAACAAAATATTTCAAATAATTCCTGTGAAAGATAAAAAGTAAAGATATATGTAGATGCAAGCAGTTGAGATAAAATTAGGTGAGATATTTTCTCAAGGTTAGATTGGGTTGGCTAAGTTTGGGTCAAAACGAATTTAATTTGTCAAGTTATGTTGTACCAATTTTATATCAGATTAAAGTGGATACCCCAAACTTAAGGGCCAAGTTTATTAGGTGTGAGTTTGAATCAAGTTCAATCAAATTTATCATTATCCTATTGACTTTGTATTCAATTAAACGTCGGGAGTGATTGATTCGCATAGAGAAATGGTAATAAGAATGAGAATGAATATAGTGAGGAATAAGAATGAATATTATTATAATTATGATGGTTGGTTAAGAGAAAGAAATGATACCATTACCATCGACAGTGGTTGGTTTGTAAAAAATATTAAGAAATAAAATTTTATTTTTTTAATTAATTATAATGTAATTAATTAATTAATTATAATATTTTAATTAATTATATTGTAATTAATTATATTTTAATTAATTAATTGTATTTAATTAGTTAGTATTAAAAATATTTGTTTTAAAAAAGCCACTACTAAAGAATGAGTTTCATTCCTCTACTAAATAGAGGGTATGGAGGATTTTCCAAAAGTGAGATATCAAACTATTGCCTCTATCATAATAATGAACAACCAACAATTCACTTTTCATTCCTTATCCATTAACCCTCTTCTCAAACTCATCAACCAAGCATCTCCTAAGATTTCGTCATGAAAAAGGAATTTATTTTCAGACGCTCCACTTTTGTGTGCACTTTTTGTGTTAGTCAACTATAATATTTATTTCCCAAATAAGATGATTGCATAATAATGATAGAATATTGTATAATAAATTGTATTATTCTTTCCTTTGTTTTATATACTCGTAACTCTCTTTATTGAGCCCCTTGTTGTACAATCAAAAAATAACAATGCAATATACAAACATTGTTTACATGTTAAGAATGTTCTTTGCTTCATAATAACAAGCCAATATACTTTTTTTCCTGTTGAATTTTGTGAGTAGGTTTATGCAAATAATAAGCAAGTCACATCAACATGAGATAAACAAAAAAATTTAAGTTGATTAACTCTAGTGTTGAGTTAAACATGTGTTATAAAAAGAGAGCTAATTCCTCTTTACAAGGCTTCACTGATGCTAATTTTCATGGAGACATAGGTGATTAATGGTCTAATTATAGTTTTATTTTGTGAGTAGGCAGAATTCAGCCAATATGGTTTGAGAGTATATTTGGCTTCGTAGATTCTTTGAATATCTCGATGTAACTACTGACGAAGCGATTCCAATTTATAAAGACAAATTTAGGTGCTATCAAACTTGTACTAATCCATTCTTCCATGAAGGACGAAAAATATTAAATTCGAGCATTATGTTATCTGAGTAGAGGTATTAGATAGGACTAAGGATGCAGTTGACAATTGAAATACCTCTTGAAGATGCACTCTTGAAGGTCAAAGAATATTACTTCTACTAGCTGCTGTAAGCCAAGCCTTTCAGGACCTTTGAAGTCTTCCTGCAGACTCCCTCCAACACTGTTCACGCAGGCTGCAACAAGATTCAAGATTTTCCAATTTCTGTACCTTGATTTGTATTCAGAATGTTTCTTCAAGTTGTAATAATACTTCCTCACTGGTTTATGAATGAATGATTGTAGATTGGTTATAGTTGTGAAATTCTTGTCACTCTCACATGGAATCCGAATAACAACTTCCTAGTTTGATCTGAACTTCTATTTTGGTAATGTGCTACTTCAGTTGAACTAATTAAAAAAATGTTAAAACTTCTGAAAAGAACAAAAGAACACAGTAACAACAAGATGAACACTGCAGAAAATTTTTGGAAAATGAACTGATGACTTGTATTGATAATTTTTGTGTTTCTCTCTTACAACTTGAAAGAAAATGAAGATGAGCTTTATATTAGCTCTCAAGCATCCTGATACACCTTTTTGGTCTAACTGAAAGGTAAAGACAGAATCTGGAAAATAAAACTAGACTAGTACAAGCATTTCCTCATTTGCCAAAACATAAAAGCAAACAATTTGTCTTTTTACCAAAACAGAAACTAAACTCTTCAACAGCTAATTAATTCTTCAGCAGACAAAATTCTGACTTGCAAATCTGGTTGTCAGCTGAGAATGTGAATTGCATGATCTGCCAGCTGCACTTGATTTGTTTAACTTTAATGAATCTTGATTATGCAGATTATCTCCCTTGAATCAGTTTTGCTTGCTATTCTTCCTGCCCTGCATTTCTTCTTCTGTTCTGTTCTTCTTCAATCTGCAATTTCTGAATTCTCCAGTGCTGCTTCCTTCTGGTCTTCATCTTCATTTTTGCATTGCCTTTCACTTGTCAGACTATGATCTTTATTCCTTTGATTCATGCATTCTCGAATTATGCTGAGGATCATTATTTTCAGCTTCCATTTGCTTCTGAACTCCTTCAGCTTCCCTCTCAGCTTCCTTTTCTTCCTGATTTTTACTGACATGGCCAATTCCTCCACCATTTCCATCACTTCAGGCTGCACAAGGCAATTCAAACCAACAATACCAAGTTAAAGATAATATGTGTTTTCAATCAACTCTCATCAGAGAATTTCATTTACCGAACTCTGTTCAAAACTTGAAACTTCAAAGACCAGTGTTGAAGATAGTCAAGTGGTGTCTTCATTTCTACAGATAATAATATTAGTTGCGCCTTGGATAAACGAGTAACTCAGATTCAAATACATTTATATTAACTTCTTCCACCTTTCTATATTAAGAATGTTATTTTCTTTTACATTTCTTCGACAAGGGAAAACATCATATGCCAACCTTTTCTTCTTACATGTATTTAGGGACTTATGAGCTTGTTTGTAATTACAGTGCGCTCAAAGGTTACAGTTATCAAGGCAAGCTTCCACCACAAATGTCGAGCCTTAAATATCTTCAATCAATGTAAGCAAGAACTTCATTTTCTGTTAATCAATACTGTGAGCATTTGTCACTCTGATTGTTAAGTTGGATAAGCATAAATGGTTTTGATTTTGCAATTTGAAGATGCTTAGCGGTCAGCTTCAAATTGTTCTCATCCCATCTATTAGTTGCATAAAAATCCATAAAATTTTTGGAGAAACTGCATAACTTTAAGCATAATGTAATGATTGAAGTCCAGGTGATGTGTTTGTAATCTGACCGTGGGGCATAGTCTGCTTAGACACACTGTTAGATTTGTGTACTTTTAGAAGTTATGAACTCTTATCCTTTGCTCTACCCGAAGTTCTCTGCCGATTGTAAAGTTTTCATTTTTTAGCAGATATGATCATGTCAGAAACTCCTTAAGAAAAATTTTATTTTTAAGTTGCTTATTCAAAATTAATCAGCTGTGAAATTTATCTTTGACAGCGACCTAACTCGTAACTATATTAGTGGGACAATTCCTATTGAAAGGACTAAACTGCAGAATTTGACATATCTGTAAGCGCAACCAGACCCTTTTTGCCTGTTGCTGCAACATATAAATTTTCCTTTCGTTTAAGTTTTCTATAACCTATGATCGATACTATGCAGCTCACTCACCGCCAACCGCTTGTCAGGAAGTATTCCAAGATAGGAAATTTTCCTAGCCTCACTTACTTGTATGTCTTGAACTGCTGTTGCTTCTTTCGGGTATAACTTGATTACAAGCTTACCCTTCCTTTTCTCTTATTGAATGGCAATAAAACAAGGAGCCTTGAGGCCAATCAATTTTCTGGTACTATCCCTTCGGACCTTGGGAAATTGGTGAACCTAACAGATCTGTAAGAAACATTATTTGCTCTAGCTATCATTTTATTGTAGTAGTTTTTATGTTGGAATGTGATGGATAGATGAAGTTTGTATGGGAAATGCACTCCATCATTTCAACACATCATTGTATATGTACTGAAATTTGTTTCCGGTGTTATGATCACATTGTTACAGAACCCTTTCTTCTAATCAGTTGGAAGGAGACTTACCAGAGGAACTTGCACACATAAAAGGCATTAAAAAATTGTATGCACTAGCTTATGCTTTTGATAGTATTACTCAAAAACTTTCTGGTTAGCTTACATAATTCAGTCCCTGTATTTCTTGTTTTGCAGTCGTATTAGCGATAATATCCTTAATGGTACCATACCTAGTTTCATCAGGAACTGGACTCAGCTTGAAAGACTGTGAGTCTTTCATCTCTGACAATCTGGTCCCATTCTCATGCTGCATTTTGCATATTCTGAAGTTAATAATATGTCCTTTTGATGAAGTGAAATGTATGCAAGTGGACTGAAAGGGCCCATACCTCCCAGCATTTTTCAATTACAAAATTTAAAAGATCTGTGAGTAAAAGTGCTTTAGAATACTGATGAATACAAACAGACAGAATGGAACTGGAAACAGAAAAGGGTAAGCTCATTCCCTAAAACTTTTTGTTGTGCAGGAGGATTACTGATGTTGAAGGAATAGAATTTCATTTTCCTACCCGGCTGCCTGAAAATATGACGACTTTGTATGTTAAATGCTAGAAATCTTAAATATTTTCTACTCAGAATTATTCAACTAAAGTTTGTTTTTCTCACGAGGGTACTGAGAAATGTGAACTTGTATGGACCAATCCCAGAATTTGTTTGGGCACTAAGGACACTGCTGTAAGTTTTAGTTTTACTTGGAGTTGTTGTTGGATTATATATGTAACATGCAACTTTCCACAGTCCTAGTTCTAGTTGGTTACTGCATACCGGGCAAGTAGTTTTATCTAATAACCAGACATAGGGAGAAAATAGAATATGAAATAAGCAGAACAGTGTTCAAAGCTTAGCCATATCTAAATTGGTGACTATCTTAAGCATGCATGGATGCTCTCATCTCATAACACCTTCAAGAGGCAATAATTTTATCGCATAAGAAGTTCCTTTTCTGCATGCAATATTTTGCAGCGATGTAACCTTCAACAAGCTGGATGGGGGAATTCCTACTAATGCCATAACAAAATTGAAATTTGCGTAAGAAAATGTTGCAAGTTGATTAAGTTTACAATGACCCTCACTTTCAGATGGATATCAAAATTAGTTTGATAAAGTTAATGTGGATTCTGACTAGGTTTCTGAGTGGCAACAAGCTAAGTGGAACTATACCAGAGTCATTCCTTGAAGATCCAAGCACGAACATGTATGTTTCTGCTCCCGAAAGCATTATTGGATCACACTTTCCATTTCTTATTTCAAAATATAATTTTCTGATTAATGATTTTTCAATTGCTTTTGGTGGTAAATTTTGAACTTCAAGTTTTGCGGTCAGTAGGATGTCACTTCCTGTAAAGCAGATTCGTTTAGGCACCTGTACTATATTGCTTCGTCGGCTTAAGTAACAATTCCTAAACGAAGTACCCTCTAGTTTTTGATATCCCTGGAAACTTTTTATTCTTAGGGGTCATAGTTTCACATTAGATTTTAGATTTTTGTTAGATATAACATGAACTTTAGTGATGAGCCCATAATTAATCACGAACTGGTATAAACAAAGAAATACGAAATATTATCTATTTTACTGTGCTTTTTTCGATGAATAAACTACTAAACAACTTGAATAAGTTGTTCGATTATTTGGGCAGCTCTTGGATCTATGAGCCAGTTGTTAAAACTTTTGATCAATCTTTATAAAAATGTATAACTTAGCTTTCTTAATATGTGAAATTCTTAACAATTCAGATAAATTCAATAATTAATTGGCGCACATTGATATAAGGACGTATTTATCTAATAAATTTTATTTCATTTAATCATATTTTTACTGAATTAATTTTAATTTTTTAACCTTAATTTTTATAAAATTCCTACAATTTTTGCTTCTGGTTCAATTTGCTACTTACTTTCTTCTACTGATTCACAGTGACTTTTCCTACAATAATTTATCATGGCCATCAAACTGTCCAGAGAGGACGTAAGTATGGTTATGATGCTTCTATTTTTTTTAATGCTTTTTGGCAAGTGTTTGCAACTGATGCTTCTTGTACACTGTGGATCAGAAACATAAACCTCTTTAGAAGTTCTTCCACCAAGTAAGTTGCTTTTCTTGGTCTCAGGCATGCAAAACTCTGTGACTGTTCTGACATTATTCTATCGTGTTAACAGAAGTTCACTGCTTCCATGCCAAGATACATCGAAATGCCCCAAGTGTAAGTATCTTCTTTCTAATGCAAAGTTATAAAACGCTTAAATGAAACGGTGGTAACATTGTTCTACTTCATGGATCTGACAATCAATATTGCTGCAGACCACAATTCATTACACATAAACTGCGGCGGACCCGATTTTCTTTTGAGCAATAACTATGGAAAAATCTTGTACGAAGCTGACAGAGAGGTAGTAGGTGGTGCTGCATGGAGTTACAATAGCCAAACAAACTGGGGATTCAGCAGCACTGGAGATTACATGGATGATAATGATAAATATCTTCGCAGATATACGCTAAGTGCTACGTCAAATTTGACTGTTCCTTACACAGAATTGTACTCTACAGCTCGTGCAGCTCCTCTATCTCTCACATATTATGGATATTGCCTTGAAAATGGCAACTACAATGTTACACTTCACTTCTCGGAACTACAATTTACAGATGACAAGGCATACAATAGGGTGGGAAGGCGTCTGTTTCACATATATGTTCAGGTGACAACCAATTCTAGTGTGTGGAGATAACTAACTAGTGGTGTTGAAGCTGTTGGTTTCCTTAATGCCAGATACAATTTTCGTTTCAAGGAAAATTAGAAGTGAAGGACTTTGATATCGAGAAGAGTGGGTCCAATAAAGTTGCCACCAGAGAGTTTAACGTTAATGTGACAGATAATAAATTGGAAATTCGTCTATATTGGGCGGGAAAAGGGACCACTTGCATTCCGGAAAGAGGCAATTACGGTCCTCTTATTTCTGCAATATCTGTATGCTCCAGTATGTTTGTTATCCTTTCTCTTGTGAGCATGTGTTTAAAATAAAATATTGATAAAGTCAACTAAGAATGCTTTTTTTTCAGGTGCCAGAACTCGGTGTGAAGGTAAGAAGCTACGCCTAAAAAATTTCATTGATTGCCTCGACTCTTCCAATTTCAATTGATTTTTTGATTTCAGAACCTGAAGAAACAAACAAACCTGAAGAAACAAACAAAACACCCGTCATAGTAGGAGTTGTTGTTTCTGTGGTATGCCTTGTTTTCTTCATAATAGGTGTTATCTGGTGGAGATTCTTCTCTGAAAAAAACACACGAGAACGAGGTGCAAACCATATGAATTAATTCACTTATTTATTATAGACTCAAGTAGCATGGACAACATCATTTATGCACATTTTATTGAACAGATCTTAAGGGATTGAGTCTGCAAACTGGTTCCTTCACATTGCGACAACTCAGAGCAGCTACTAGGAATTTTGATCCTGCTAACAAGATTGGAGAAGGTGGTTTTGGGTCTGTTTACAAGGTAACCCAAGCCCATTTACTCAAAATTAACGTGCAACATGTAACAATTTTCAACTTCTTGTTGTACTGTCAACATCAAACATGTTAAGAAAAATTTTCAACTTCTTGTCGTACTGTCAACATGAAGCACTTCAATTGTTGATACTGGCACTCATTATATCATATGCAGGGTGAGCTATCTGACGGGACTATCATTGCGGTTAAGAAGTTATCTCCTAAATCTGGCCAGGGAAATCGCGAATTTGTGACTGAAATAGGCATGATATCTGGATTGCAACACCCCAATCTTGTAAAGCTGTATGGATGTTGCATTGA
>JAOTJB010000002.1:21285092-21295418 GCA_027123815.1 Erythroxylum minutifolium | reverse complement strand
AGTATAATAGTTTAGTTTTTTAATTCTTCTTATCCTTTAGTAATTATTGTTAAATGTATCGTATAATAAATTTTATTTGTGCTCGCGATTTTTATGTTTATTATACTATTTTTTATATGAATGTTGCACCTATCGTGAGGCAAAAGTTGATTCTTTATGATAGAAATTAACAGAAAAGGATTTATATGCACTTAATAGTATTAATGCTTAGGATATGGTTGACTTACCTTTAGGAAAGTCTATTGTTGGCTGTAAATGAGTCTATAAAATTAAGATTAGATCTAAAGGATCAGTTAATGATATAAAGCCAGAATTATTTCTAAATGTTTTACATAAGAGTATGGTATTGATTATGAGGAGATATTTGCACTTATAACTCGTTTAACCTTAGTTTATTATCTTATTGCAGTTGTTGCTAGCAAGTATTGGTCATTATTTCATATGGATGTCAAAAATGTTTTTCTTAATAGTGATCTTGTAGAAGAAGTATATGTGTAACCTCCACCTACTTATGATCATCCATCTAACCAAGTTTTTTATCTTCAAAAGTCTTGTATACATTGAAACAAATTCTTTGAGCTTGCTTTGCTAAATTCAATTCCACTATTAGTCTTCTTGCCTTTCAATTCAACTCCTATGATCATGCTATATTCATTTCCAAATTGAATTAATGATACACTCTTCTTCTCCTTTATATTGATGACATGATAATTATTGATGATAACACTCCTGGTATTTCCACTGTTAAATCTTTTCTACGTCAACATTTTGAGATGAAGGACTTAAGTAATCTAATTTTTTTTAGGTCTTGGAGTTTCATTTTAATAGTTTTACTAATGTGGATGTAATGGATTAAATGTCCTATAAGACTTGAACTCGATCGAATTAAAACATAAGTTTCGATCGAGGTTTGAAAAAGTTTTGAAAAGTAATGAAATCGTAGTTATTTTTCATTGTATATACATGTATAAAGTACATGTGATAAATATGAAACTAAGATAACAACAGAAAGATTACAAATAATCTATGTGAAAGATCGAAACTAAAAATATAAGTAAATATAAGCAATTGAGATAGAATTGAGATACGTTGTTATTCCCCCTTAAGCACACTATCAGATGAGTTGACGAGCTTGTCTCAAAATCGATGAAATAATGAGGCAAACAAAGCTTTATTCATGACATCACCAATTTGATCAAGAGATGAAACATGTCTGATGTGAATGGCCTAATTAGTAACCAATCCCGAACAAAATGAATATTAATTTCAATGTGTTTGATACGAGAATGTGAGACCAGGTCTGAAGCAAAAAAGATAGCTCCAATATAATCATACCATAGAGTTGGCATAAGGTGACAAAAGCCAAGTTCCCCAAAAAGAGAGGAAATCTAACAAAATTAGGCTTAGGCAAAAGTAATGCCTTTTACTCAGCTTCAATGGTAAGTATTGCAAATGTAGGTTTTTTCTTAGTGCTCCAATTGATTAGATTAGGACCAAGAAATATACAATACCTGGACGTAGAATGAGGATCATTAGGAAGTTATGTGCTATGATTTTTGGAAAGTGGGAGAGTTGGAGTGATAGGTGTGGGTGTAGGTTTAGACTTGTTAAAAGTTATGTGAAGAAGAAGATCTTTGATTTACTAGGTTTGAGTAAGTATAAGACCACTAGAAGTATGCTTGGCTTCGATTCCAAGAAAATGATGTATGAGACATAAGTCTTTGATAGAGAAGGAGGAGTTGAGATTATGAATGATAGAGGAAATGAAAGAAGGAGAAGAGTGACCAAAATATCTTTTACATAAACCAAAAGGAAGGTGATGTGGGACGAGGTTATCTAAATCAAAAGAGAAGTATCAAATTTGGAGGAGAAGAAATTGAGGGCAAGGAGTTTTTTACTCAATCGGTGAAATTGGACACAAGGAGCTTATTTGAGACCATATAGGGCTTTGTGGAGTTGATAGATATGATGAGGATGGTTTAGATCTATCAAACCAGGAGGCTGAGACATATAAATTGGTTTAGAGAGAAAGCTATGAAGAAAGATATAGTCGACATCAAGTTAAAGAATGACCTTGTTGTTGAAAACAACTAAGGAAAGAATGATACAGATGATGGTAGGTTTAACTAAAAGACTAAAAGTAGTAGTGTAATCAACACCGAGAGTTTGATGGTACCCTTTGGCAATAAGATGAGCTTTATAATGGTCAACAGTGCCATCAAGATGATGTTTTGGTGTGTGGAGGAGGGGAATCAAGAGTTTAGGTCTGACTGCGATGGAGAGCTTTGAACTCATTAAGTATGGCTTAATGCTGATAGAAAAATTTGTTGACTTGAGTGAAAGATGTGGGACTAGGAATAAGAGAGATTTATGTAAATATGATGAAAGTAATATAGTAGGGAAAATTATAAGGAGTGTAGGTGATATCATGAGTACGTGTGTTCATAGGATGGATAATGGGAAGAGAGTTTGGTTGTTGGGACAAAGGTGAAGAGTGTGAAGTCAAAGGAGAGGGAGCTGGTGGAAAGAAGGGTAGAGTTGAAGAAATTTGAGAGGGTGGAGACAAAAAAAAGAGGTGGCTGGAGGACTGCTAAAAGAAAAAACATGTTCAAGAAATCGAACATGTTAAGAAATATAATTTTTGGAACTATTTGGATGAAAACATTAATAAACTTTGTTTTGAGAGGAATATTCAAGAAAGATATAGAGAATATGTTTGAGGGATAGTTTTTAGGACAAGTAGCAGCTCAAAAGGAGAAAAAGGGAAAGACACGAAGAAAAGTAAGGTCTGGTTTGGTGTGGAAAAGTATTTTATGTAGAGATTTATGATAAAGAATGGGGGTAGGTAAAAGATTGATAAAATAGACAATAGTAATGAATGCTTTAAGCCAGAAGGATTTGGAAATAGAGGCATGAAGTAAAAGTGTGAGGCCAGTTTCAATAATATGGTGTATTTTACATTTAATAAGGCCATTTTATTGAGGAGTTGAAAGGTGTAAAATGTGAAGAGTAATTCTAGTTGATCAATTCAGGCACCCCATCACATTAGAAGGTTTTGATAGTAATGGAGAAAAGGCTTTTAGTGATTGTTTTGAAAGTTTGGAGCCAAAATAGAGCTTGATAATTTTGGGTTGATGGGACAAGCCATATGAAATGACTAACATCATCTAAAAAATAATAAAATAACGAATACCATAAAGGGAAAGAGATGGGGAAGGTCCCTGAGTGTTATAGTGAATAAGTGTAAAGGAGTAGATAATGAAAATGATAAACAAACACTTTTTCCTTGAAAATATAATGTACAAAAATGATAAAATTTAATTTTATTAGTAAATAGGAAGACAATGTAGAAAGTGTAGAGTAAAATAGAAGACTAAGAGGTTGATGATATAAGTCAAGAATAAAAAAACTGACTACAAAGGCAACAAAATTTCCAACCATATCCCATCTAGAAACCAGTCCAAAGACTTCGGTATAGTCAATGCCATATTGTTGTACGTATCATTTAGCTACAAGACGTGCCTTGTATTTGTCAACTTCTCCTTTCTCATTGAGTTTGGTCTTGAAAACCCACGTCACTCCTATCTTCTTTGCACCTTTCGGTAAGTTAGTAAGTTCCCAAGTACCATTCTTCTTAATTGCACGTATTTATGTGTCCATAGCTTCTCTCCACTTTAGATTTTTTGTTGTGTCTTCAAATGAGCATGGATCAGTAAAGGAGGCATATAGTGCCTGATCATGTCAATCTTCTGAGTTTGATAACCCTCCTCTTGTCTCATAACCCCTCATCCAACCTGATGCCCTTCTGATTCTCGATGAACTTAAAGTAGAGCAGTCATCTATTTCTTCTGTAGGACTATCATCACTTCTTCTTGATGAACCTAGTGTGGGCAGTCATCTACTTCGTCTGCATGTTCCTCCTCCCTTTCATTGTGCATATCACCTTCATCATCCAAACGCTTTGTATCTTCCTTGCCTCTCCAGTCCCATTTCTCACCTTCTTCAAAAACTACATCATGGCTAATCATAATTTTCTTTGTGATAGGATTGTATAGTTTATATGCCTTAGATTCCTCACTGATACCCAAGAACACACACTTGAAACTTTTATCATCCAACTTGATTCTTTTAGCATTAGGAATGTGCATATGACCAACATAGCCAAACACCCGAAAATATCCCACATCTGGTTTGTTGCCACTCCATGCCTCTTCAGGTGTGAGATCTTTCAAAGCCATAGTAGGACTTCTATTCAAAAAGTGCACATACCACTTGACTGTCTTAGGCCAAAATTCTTTTGGCATGTCCTTATCAGATAGCATGCTTCTTACTAAATTCATCACTGTCCTATTCTTTCTCTTAGCAACTCTATTCTGCTGAGCAGTATAAGCTATGGTAAGCTACTTTTCATCCTATGCTTACTGCAAAACTCTATGAATTCATTATATGTGAATTCACCACCTCTATCTGTGCGTAGATAGCATATTGTGGATCCTAATTCCTTCTCAACATAACATTTAATTTTTTTAAACATAGTAAATGCCTCTTATTTCTCGACCAAGAAGTACCCAACATTTTCTACTAAAATCATTAATGAAGGTTATGAGGTACCTCTTCTTCCCATGTGATTCTGGTTGCACAGGTCCATATATGTAACAATGTACTAACTGTAATTTTTGTGTAGCTTGCCATAGACTCTTCTTAGGAACTGGACCTCTATGCTACTTACCAATAAGACAATGAGAACAAATCTTAGTAGGAGTTCTTAGCAAAAGAAGCCCTTTAACCATCTTCTTGTAGTGGAGTTGTCTTAGCCCTTTGAAGCTAAGATGACCGTATCGACTATGCCATAAATGTAAGTTATAGCTTGTCTAAAAGCAAGTCTCTCTGGGAATCATTGAGGCATGTACTACAAACATATTATTGAAGGACATAGTTGTTTACATGATAAGACCCTTGACTGAGTGAAATATTTTGCACACATAATCCTTTATGAGTATAGTTAATCCCTTTTTTTACAATTGCCCTATACTCAATAGATTGTTCTGTAACTCAGGAATGTAAAATACATTATTGATCCTGTGTGTAATGCCATCAATGGTGAACTTGAGACTTCTTCTACCCATCATAGCCATGGATGAGTTATTTCCTAGCTTGACAGACTGTCTAAATTCTTCGTCTAGGTTAGAGAATCAGAATTTATTACCACTCATATGATTACTACAACCTGAATCCAGGAACCATACCTCCTTTCCCTATGAGTGATGAGACTCTACATATGACATGACAAGCATCTCCTCCTCATCTTGCTCAGCAAAATTGGCAACTTTCTCTAACTCAAGACACTCATATTGAAAGTGCCCTAGTTTATGATAGTTGTAACACTCTAATATGGCTTTGTTGAAGGCCATTTTTCCACGTCCTCTTCCTCTTCCTTGAAAGCTGCCATGAAAGTTCCTTCTGCCATCTAACCTCTCATCTGTTCTTGCTCCAGGCCTCCCACCAAATCTTTCCAACAGGGATTTTCAAAGCATGCTCCTCTTCTTGATGTCCTTTTATACGTTGTTTATGAACAAGTAAACTGCTTTGAAGTTCATCAATAGTCATATTTGTAAGTTCGTTAGATTCTTCAATGGAGCACACTACATAATCAAACCGAGGTATCAAAGACCTCAAAATCTTCTCCACCACAGCAAGTTGCTCCATTTTCTCACCATGTACTCGCATTTTGTTAACAATGGTGAGAGTTCTGTCGAAGTATTCATCTATTCTCTCACCTTCCTTCATTCTAAGAATTTCGAATTCTTGGAATGAGCTTGCAATTATGCATGTTTAACCTTGGTGGATCCTTGATATTTCTATTTCATGGAGTCCTAAATATCTTTTGCGGTGTCCTTGTTTAATATCGTTTCAAGAATGGTGGATCAATAGCTTGAAAAAGATAATTCTTGGCTTTCAAGTCTTTAAGTCGTTGCTCCTCCCTGATCCTCCCAGAACTTCAGCTGAGTTTCAGTCAACACCGTTCCAGGTATAGCAAGGCAAATCCTGCTTTCGATTAGGCTCCAGTATTCTTTCGATCGAAGGAAATTTTTCATCAGTATTTCCAAGTGATCATAGTGACCATCGAATCTAGGGATAGCAGGTTGAACGAGGCTCCCTTCATTTGACATGATTCTTTAAGATATGTGAGAAAAACACTCCTCTTTCCTTAAACACTCAACTCTCAATATAGGTGCTCTCACCTTTTATTTAACTCTTCAGATCAGGCCCTTGAAGTGGCTCTAATACCACTTATTGAAACTAGATTGCCTCTTGAATATGGAACACTCATACACAAGTGGAATGAAGCTTAATTATTCATTAGACAGAGCTATGAATTTAAATACAAACTTGAAGAGTTTTGCCTGCATGAAACTAGGAACTCCTAACAACCTAAACAGCCTGTAATAGTAAACTTAACAAACAAGCTACATGACTTATTGACTCAATCAGAACGTAACAAACTAAACAGCTTCACCCATAAGACTCGAGCAAACCATCAACAGCAAACTCCAATGTGGACCAGCATGCAGACCATGCAAGCCATGAACGCAGCACAGCCACAACTCGCCTCACAATGATGAAGGACTCATATTCGGTAAGAAGATCATTTAAGTGTAGACAACCAAATCATCGTCGAAGATTTGATCTCCGATAAAAGCTAAGTTGTTAACGATATTGGAAACAAGGGTGAGAAAATCGAAGATAAAGACTGGTCAGTGCAATTTTTTATGGAGGATAAAGTGTTGAGAGGTCGATTGTTGTAGGAAATATTATTCAATAGCCACTTAGAGGGCTCTAGCGGTGGAGCAACCAATGATAAGTCATGTGATGGGTTTGGTAAGGGATGTTATAAGGAAGAAATACATAGGACAGTCCATCTTTTGCCATTTTTTATTCTTTAAAGAGGAAAAATTAGAGTTGGGATCAACTGCTGGTGGTGGAGGGATAGTCCTGTCAATGTACCCTTGAAGCTCAGAGATGGTAAGTATAGCCTAGTATGGAAATAGTGAGGAAATTTGTTACTTGATTGAATGGGAAAAATGGTTTTGACATATTGTTTGTTGTTATAATTTGAAGCTGAAAGTTGTTTTGCGTCAGTAGAGATTGTTGCTAGAATTGTTTCTAATAGGTAAGAAGTTGTGTAACTTGTGTTTGTGTTGTTAAAGATGTTGTTGACAGATTAGATGGGTGTGTTTAGGAATTTTTGGTGTAAATGGGATTAGTATGTTGATGTTTTTGACTCTGATACTATGAAGATGTTTTGATATGTAATAAAAATTGAAGTTGTCTTTCATTGATCAATTGCTGAGGTACATTATTCTTGTATATATGTATAAAGTACATGTGATAAATATAAAACTAAGATAACAACAAAAATATTACAAATAATTCATTTGAGAGATAAGAACTAAAGATATAAGTAGATACAAGCATTTGAGATAAAATTAGTTGAGATATTTTCTCAAGGTTAGATTGGGTTGGCTAAGTTCGGTTCAAATCGAATTTAATTTATTAAGTTAGGTTATACCAAGTTTATATCGGATTAAAGTGGATACCCCGAAGTTAAAGGCCAACTTGATCATAAATTTGTTTTATTAGGAGTGAATTTGAATTCAAAAATCAAATTTATCATTACCCCATTGATTTTATATTAGATTCATACATTTTTGTCAAATTTAGTTAGATACCCCTCAAATATGTTAAATCATGAAGAAAGAAAATTTTGTATCTTAATTATCGGAAAGAAGTTTGACATGGACAAAAAAAAGAGAAAAGAAAAGAAAGCATTCCATCTTATTTGATATGAAAGTAAGATTTCGTCGTGAAAAAGGAATTTATTTTTAGACACTCCACTTTTGTGTGCATTTTTGTGTTAGTCAACTATAATATTTATTTCCTAAATAAATTGATTGCATAATAATGATAGAATATCGTATAATAAATTGCATTATTCTTTCCTGTGTTTTATTTACTCGTAACTCTATATATTGAGCCCCTTGTGTACAATCAGCAAATAACAATGCAATATACAAACATTGTTTACATGTTGAGTGTGTTCTTTACTTGATAATAACAAGCAAATATACTGTTTTTCCTGTTGAACTTTGTGAGTAGGTTTATGCAAATAATAAGGAAATCACATCTACATGAGATAAATAAAAAAATTTAAGTTGATTAAGTCTACTCTTGAGTTCAACATATGTTATAAAAAGAGAGTTAATTCCTCTTTTCAAGGCTTCACTGATGCTGACTTTCATGGAGACATAAGCGATTAATGGTCTAATTACAGTTTTATTTTTATATATAGTGATGATAGTAGGCAGAATTCAATATCTTTGTGTAGAACAGAAATAAAGTTTCAGCTAATATGGTTTGGTAGTATATTTGGCTTCGTAGATTCTTTGAATATCTCGATGTACCTACTGACAAAAGTGATTCCAATTTATAATGATAAATTTAAGGGCTATCAAACTTGTATTAATCCATTCTTCCCTGAGGACGAAAAATATTAAATTCGAGCATTATGTTGTCTGAGAAGAAGTATTAGATGGGACTAAGGAATAAGGATGCGGTTGAAATACCAAGTCAAAGATAATATATTTTTTCAATCAACTCCGTTCAAAACTTGAAACTTCAAAGACCAGTGTTGAAGATAGTCAAGTGGTGTCTTCATTTCTATAGATAATATATAATATTAGTTGCGCATTCGATAAACGAGTAACTCAGATTCAAATACAATTTATATTAACTTCTTCCAGCTTTCTATGTTGAGAATGTTATTTTCTTTTACATTTCTTCTACAAGGAGAAATATCATATGCCAACCTTTTCTTCTTGCATGTATTTAGGGACTTATGAGCTTGTTTGTAATTACAGTGTGCTCAAAGGTTACAGTTATCAAGGCAAGCTCCCACCACAAATGTCCAGCCTTAAACATCTTCAAGAGATGTAAGAAACATCTTCATTTTTTGGTCATCAATATTGTGAGCATTTCTCATTCTGATTGTCATGTTTGATGATCATGAATGCTTTTGATTTTGCAATTTGAAGATGCTTAGCGGTCAGCTTCAACATGTTCTCATCCTATCTATTAGTTGCATAAAAATTCGCAAAATTTTTGGAGAAACAGCATAACTTTAAGCATAATGTAATGATTGAACTCCAGGTCATGTGTTTGTAATTTGACCATGCGGCCTAGTCTGCTTAGCCACACTTTTAGATTTGTGTACTTTTAGAAGTTATGAACTCTTATCCTTTGCTCTACCCGAAGTTCTCTGCTGATTGTAAAGTTTTCATTTTTTAGCAATATGATCATGTCAGAAACTCCTTAAGAAAAATTTTATTTTGAAGTTGCTTATTCAAAATTAATAAGCTGTGAAATTTATCTTTGACAGCGACATAACTCGTAACTATATTAGTGGGACAATTCCTAGTGAATGGACTAAACTGCAGAGTTTGACATATCTGTAAGCGCAACCAGACCCTTTTTGCCTGTTGCTGCAGCATATATTTTTTCCTTTCCGTTTAAGTTTTCTATAACCTATGATCGATACTATGCAGCTCACTCACCGCCAACAGCTTGTCAGGAAGTATTCCAATATACTTGGGAAATTTTCCTAGCCTCAATTACTTGTATGTCATGAACTGCGGTTGCTTCTTTCAGGTTTAACTTGATTACAAACTTACTTTTCCTTTTCTCTTATTGAATGGCAATAAAACAAGGAGTCTTGAGGCCAATCAATTTTCTGGTAATATCCCTTCAGACCTTGGGAAATTGGTGAACCTAGCAGTTCTGTAAGAAACATTCTTTGCTCTAGCTATTATTTTATTGTAGTATTTTTTATGTTTGAATGTGATGCATAGATGAAGTTTGTATGGGAAATGCACTCCATCATTTCAACACATCGTTGTATATGTACTGACATTTGTTTCCGGTGTTACAATCACATGGTTACAGAATCCTTTCTTCTAATCAGTTGGAAGGAGACTTACCAGAGGAACTTGCACACATAAAAGGCATTAAAGATTTGTATGCACTAGCTTATGCTTTTGATAGTATTACTCAAAAACTTTCTGGTTAGTTTACATAATTCAGTCCCTGTATTTCTTGTTTTGCAGTCGTATTAATGATAATATCCTTAATGGTACAATACCTAGTTTCATCGGGAACTGGCCTCAGCTTAACAGACTGTGAGACTTTCATCTCTGACATTCTGGTTCCATTCTCATGCTGCATTTTGCATATTCTGAAGTTAATAATACGTCCTTTTGATGAAGTGAAATG
>JAOTJB010000002.1:21237302-21250742 GCA_027123815.1 Erythroxylum minutifolium | reverse complement strand
GCATGAGATGCCTCGATTTACCACACTCGGACCCGTTTCTCTGGTCCGACCCGTTCTCTGGAAACGGGATGTTACACTTACACCCCCTACTTTTCACTTGTGTCAATTCAAAAGAGTTATTAGGGCCCATCTAGTGACAATCAATACCTCCCATTTTAAGTGAGAATATGGAATAAGTGATTAAATCTAAAAAGGTTCTGAATAGACACGAGGGAGTAGAAGAGCCTGACTCTTTTAATCAAATGGAGGTAGCTGCCTAAATTTGAGGCCATTTGGTAACCATGAGCTTGCTTAAGGAGTATTTTCCAACATTTCACCTTGAAGAAGTGTTTGTTTCAAAGGGAGAGTTGATGTTAGGCGCCAAGTTACATTGGTATATCGAAGGAAGGGAAAGAAAAGCAAAAAACAAAATCATTCAAGCTGGATAGTGAGCCTGGGAGGCTGGAAGAATGTTCTGGTTGTTTTTGGACTTTTTATATGCTAGTATATCATTCAAGTAAAACTAGTCAACTTCTAGAATTTGGTGATTTGACAAAGTTTATTATTTTTGTCAGCATAGGGTATAGTATTTAGTGTATGGGAATAAGGGAATAAGGTAGCAAGGGGACAAACTGGTGATTTTTGCTTTAGGAATCCTTTTGTTCAGGGGTAAAGATGACATATTAAGGTATTCCTAAAATGTAGTTAGGGAATTAAATTAACTGGGCCTCAAGTCAGACTTGGGCTACCGAGTTTGGCTCGACCTCAGGTCTGACATATATAAGTAAAATGATGCTGTTTTATAAAAAATGATGTCATTTTTACATTTTAATTAAAAAGCAATTTAGGTCTGGATGAGTCGAGCTTGGGCCCTGGCTGAGTTGCCTCTGGCCCAGTCTAGCTCTGGTTTCGACCCCTATTTTTGTTCTTTTCTCTCATTTTCTCTCCCTCTTCTACCATCTGCTACACCTCTCTTCTTTAGACTCACCTAATGTTTTCTTTTTGGGATTTGGTAACATCCAAGTAAGTTTTTCCTTACTTTTACATGAATTAAACTTGAAATTTTGGTTATTTTGTCAATTTTAGGGGTTTTCATCTCCAAAATGCTAAGGTTGTGCAATTTTTGAATCTTAGGTTAATTTCATTTGATTTTGTGCTTGATTTTCAATTACAAGTTGAATTTCATCCTTTTTTTATATGAATTGTTAGAATAATTAGATTGATTGCATGTGAATTGGATGAAATTAGATTTAGGTATGCACATTTTGCTCACTACGTGATGAATTATGATGATTTTTGTCAAATTAGGTTTGACCTGTTGCTTTTCTAGTAATTAAATGTTATTTCCTAGTTTCATTTCATTTCAAATTAATATTTTGCATGAATTAGGTTGTAATTTTGTTTAGTATAGGTTCAATTGTTAAATTATGTGATTGCATGTTTAATTTTAAGAATTGCAAAAGTAATTGCATATTTAGATTATTTTTATTGGTTAATTTCATTTACTAATTTGCTATTAATTCATTGTTTAATAAGTCTAAATATTTTGTTAATTACATCATTTCTAGTTTAATTTAAACTTTAATTGTTTGTTTTCACAATTTTGCAATGTAATGAATGTATGAATTAAGTGTAGAGAAAGGTGATTTGTTCGTATTATTATTTGTTTTTAATTTTAGGTACAACAACGAGAAGGAAAGAATTTCCTACCCAACGAAAAATAAAGGAGCTGCCAAGGAAGAGACAGAGAGGTGAGGGGTTGTCTAGAGACCTGAGTAAGTCTCGCTCACTACTAGTATGACCAACTATAGTATATCTGCCAGAGTGACACGAAATGTTACTCTTCAATGTCGTAGCCCACGAGGAGCAGCTCTGATGACTAAAAGGATAAGAGATTTGTGTTTGATGTAAAATATGTATGCATTTTAAATCTAATTGTAACAGTTAATGAAGATGAATCAATATATATATATATATATCTACGTGGTGCAACACATTAAGTAGACTTATGGAACTAATAATCATGTTACATTTAAACTGTATAAAATTTTTCAATATATCATTATTTGAATTCAAATATCTTTAGAAATATCACATTATAATCTTAACATAGATTAGATATTTTGATAAAAAAGAAATTTTCATAATTGGTAATGACAAGCCTTAACTTCTTAATCCTTTTTTACCTTAAAAGGTAATGAATAATCCATATTACAAGCATTAATTAAGAGAGATGAGATATAATGTTAAGATTAAACCTAGGGATGACAATGGGCCAGCTTGGGCCGAGCTCATAGCTTTATTATTTTGACAAAACGACTTCGTTTCTGATAAAGCGACGTCGTTTTACACCTTGCCATCGGGGTACAGGTTGGGGTTAGGTTAAGAAGTCTCGACCTGTGGCCCAGTTAACTCGGGTCAAAGTTGGGGTAGGTTAGACCATAATTGCCATCCCTAACAAAACTATAAAGTTGATATATTGCATTTAATTATTATTTGAAACTATGAAGTATTGATATTATGACTTAATTAACCAATAAAATCTTATAATAAATAGTGCATTCTATTTATAATTAAGGGATTTACTTATAATGACTTCAAACCTAAAACATCTTATATCATATCACATGAGAAAGAATATAAATCTTGATTTCAAGTAATCATTAATGTCATTTTCAATGTTAAGTCAATTAAAAATGAAAGTTATATAATTCATGAAAGAATATTTAAATAGAATTTCTATTGATAAATCGATTTCCTAATTTTTGAAATTTTTAAATATTAAAATGTTAAATTCTAAACATTTTAAAGAACATAATCTTTGATTTTGTTAATAAGAAGATTTTGAATATTTCCAACTATATGAGAGGTCTATTTTTTATCAACTAATTACTATGTATAACATAAACACAAATTTAATTGAAACTTATGATTTTTATGTTGTATCCATAAAGTAGGTTACTTGATAAAAGTATTAAAGCTCATCTTAAACTCTATAAATCAAGCTGAATTTTTTAAACCTGAATCAAATAAGTTTTTTATCTTTCTCTTTAATTCCTTGTATTTTCTTTTCTTTTTTTTAATATATTAACATGATATCATAGCCAGGTTACAATCTTTTATCATTGTTAATTGTAATAGCATGATGAAAGTCTACGATTGTCTTGTATTTTAATAACCCAACATTTTTAATTAGATATTTTGGAATTGCTCAATATATTTTAAAACCATTATGTCAATTGCTACATAAGCTAAAGCTTCCTATATCCAATTAAT
The DNA here is from genome assembly GCA_027123815.1 of Erythroxylum minutifolium. NCBI lineage: Eukaryota > Viridiplantae > Streptophyta > Magnoliopsida > Malpighiales > Erythroxylaceae > Erythroxylum > Erythroxylum minutifolium. The sequence continues at coordinate 21,247,487 of JAOTJB010000002.1, read as the reverse complement.
AGTCATACAAATTCAAGGTATCTCAAAATTCTCAAATTCTTTTAAAATCTAATTTTTTATACTATGTATATTCAAAAAATGGAGAAAGATTTGTGACTAAAGGCTAAAGAGTTGGATATTCTTTAAGATGCAGAGGATGACCTCATAATCTGTTCAAAATAAGAAGTCTTTTGGAGTTTTCAAACACTAGTTACTTATTTGAAAATATATTCTCCACTTAACTATTTTCGATTAGTCAATTATTTCGTTCTTCCTACTTTAGCCAATAGCTACTTTAGGGCAGAAAATTTGCCAATTTATGCTTGTTTATGCCAATGGAAACATTTATTCATGGTAAAAACCTTTGTATTGTTGTAAGAAAAAAGTTCTATCAAACAAAAAGGAATACAATTACAAATCTTTATCTTCATTTTGTCTATACCATCGTATTTCTTATTTTTATCTATTTCAAATATTTGTCTCTATCTTTCTATTGATATCATTTTTCCATTTTTATTTTTTTCTTTATCTTGTTAAAGAAGTCTTATGAGTGTTGATTTTATCTATTATAGTATTTTCTTTCATGAAAATAAAATAAACTATAAGAGGGTACATATGGTTTATGAAAGATTTCGAGAATAAAGTTCATAACATGAAAGAGTGAAAAAAGTTTGAATGATAATTTCTATGATGACCCTTGGGACATGTGAATTTTGTAATAGATAATTTGGTATAAATTATAGTGAAGCAATGATAGGCATGGTTATATCTTCTTTTGAGCATTTGATGCATGCTTACTAGGTATAAAGTTAAAAGGAATAGCTGAACCATTTTGAGGATAGATTTTTTGGAATTTTGAGTTTGAAGAATTGTGTTAATTAAGGATCAATTTTTAATGTTTAAAATTGTTATGGTTCCTTAGTAGTAAGTGTTTAGAAGTGGTTTAATTTACTTTTACTTTCATACTAGTTCCATTTAGAGTAAGTTTCTAAATTTCTTACAAGGACTAGGAGGAGCTAATAATCATTAATTGCACCAACTATCATTGCTTCTAAACTAGTCGAGTAAGTTTATGTTTCAAATATTTTGAACTTTTTGATTATGTTCCAATATATGCAAATACTTATTTTTTTCACTTACAAGACTTCAAAAAATCTAAAAATTAACGTCCTCATTGATAACTTGAAATATTTCTCATTTAGGTGAATAGATTTGTTAAATTGTGTGTTATTTTGTTGTAATTGAACTATTTTAATATATTGCATGTTGATGTAAGGAGTTCTAGGATATTGATATTCCTAGTTTCAATTTTAATTAGAGTTATGATGTCATTGTTGATAATTGTATAAGTTTTAATTAATGACATGCTAACTAATATAATAAATTGCCAACTAATAGTCATATTTTTTATGATGTAGATATTAGTAACTTTTGAGTTTCATTATGATGGGGTCTTCGAAAGAAAATGAGACTAAAAATATGTTCCAGAAAAGTTCACAAGAAAGAAGAAAATGGGGTTAACAAACTTAACTTGCCAATATGAAAAGGGGTGTCTTATAACAAAGGACATTGAGTGATATCAATGTTTTACAAGTTTATTGAGGAATCAATGAGGTGCTTAAAAGAGTTGAGCTTATATCATAATAAATATATGTTCTTAATACTTATCTACATGTAAGAATTGAACTACTATATAGTATTCAATTCCATCACAATCATAGTTATGAAGATTCTATAATAGATAGCGATGAGCCTATTTCTGATATTTGTTATGACTATATTTATACACAACAGAACATGAATGTTAATAAAGAATGGTTCTTCAAAGTTAAGGTGAAACCAGACAAGGAAAAATTCTTTGTTATGGAGATGAGTGCATCTGAAAATGAATCCTTCAAAGATGAATTTGTGGAACTGATAATAAAGAATATCTTAATGTAATATTTAATTAGAGGAAATAATCAAAGAAAATTTCTAATGCTTTTGAATATAACGAGGTGGAAAGTTATGGGAATGATTGGACTTGGGAGCAACTTATTTTTAAAAACTCATAAAAGTAATAAGGGAGTGCATATGGTTTGTATAATGTTATAAGAATAGTGACATTGAGATTCAATCACTATGTAATTAGGATGGATGATCTAAAACATTTGTTATGAAGAAGACATATATTATGTTTAATCTAAAGATATTTATGAAGGATTTTCAATTTGAAATTTATATAAAGTTTAAGGAAGAGAAGCAGTTTAGGAAAGTAATAAGAAATTATGCAATTACTTTCCAAAAAAAAAAGAAATTATGCATGCAATTACAAGTGATTATGGTGTTTTAATTGCGAAAAATTATTTGAGAATGAAGGTTGTTTATAAGCCACATTATTCCTTTAAAATAAATGAAGGCTAAATTGGAAATGAGAAATCAAATAATAGAAGAAGCAATCACACTATCATATTAATTTGTAAAACATTGTTGTCATCTCGTAACATTTATCCTCTAATACACGTTCAACATGTATTCAAATAACTAAAGGATACAAAACATTCTATGGAACAAAAGGATCTAGTAGTTGTTAAATGAAATTTAATCTATAAAACTTAGGGATGTTTCAAAGCTCTCAACTGTGTCGGTGGAATTTACGGATACTACAAAGCTCTCAACTATGTCGGTTTGAAAGCTTCCATAGAAAAAGAAAAAAAAATTGATTCATAAAACAAAGATGATTGTTTTATGGTAAGAAGGCATTCGATAGGACTTAAGTTTTAATCTTCTTCATTAATTTTTTTGACATTATTTAAGTGAAAATTTTTAAAAATTGTAAATTATTTTTTAATTCCTTTTCATTATACACGTGTCTATCAGCTTGATATTGAGGTTGATTATGTGACATTTCACGTTAACAATGTTAAAAGTAAAGTAAATTGTTGACTATATATATTTTCAAAACATTATGATTTTGCATATTTGATTGACATAATTTATATTTCTAAATAATTACAGATTTTTGTGGATTTAAATAATATTTGTCCTAAATTTATTACAATTAGAATTGTGTTTTGTAAATTAAAATCCTATAATTTCATGTAAAAATTTATAAAACAACACATAGAAGTTGATTTGATTCTTTATCAACTTTCTCAACTTGTTTACAGCCAGCGATTGCTTACTGCGTGGAGTAATCCTTGTTACGTCAAACTAACAGCAACTCTCAAAGGCTCAAATTCCACCAAAACTACCTTGTGTTTACTCCAACAACTTAGGTCTGTTTTATACACTAACATTCTTCAACGGGAACAAAGACAATCATTTTCTGAAGTTATTTCCAATTCTAAAGTGAACGGTGTTGAGATATTTATAAGAGAGGGGCAGTTTCATATCCTTGAAAGATCAAGAATTTGACGAACCCTTTCTTACGTACTTCATACCTTAGCTTCTATAAGACCTTCTGTAGAGGTGTATCATACGTTATATATAATGTATGAAAAATAAGCAGAGAAAGTGTTGCCGAAAATCTATGCCATGGAACATCAATTACGTAGCTTTTATAAAATCTTCTGCAATGTCAGATAGGAGAGTGCTGCTCCGGCCTGGTTGACAATTTGTGAAGGATGGAATGCATCCCAGAACAAGTACAAGTTCCTCAATGCGCATGGATCTTCTTGGGGGATGCAAAGACCATGCTCATTTACTTCACAGCAACTGGTGATTTTAATACCCAAACCTGGAAGACGAAGATCAAGTAACTCAACACCAAGATATGTTTTTACAAAATTAATACAAAACATAACAATTTGTAAATATATACCTGGAGTAGAAATATATTCAGAGACAACTCCATAAGTATTCAAGTAGACAAATTTAGCGTCAGTAAGATCCTCGTTAAGCTGGTTTACGAGAGATTTAAGATTGTCGTTAAACATGTTTGCTGCATAGTTCATGTAGTCGACGCATAACGAGCCATTGGTACCATAGAAAGCAGTAGCATTTGGTGTGCAGCCTATAGGTCCTATTCCAGTCAATGCCACCTTCTTTGCTCCAGAATTATATAAACTCTAGATCAACCGAAAAAAAATAAGTAATTCGCTCTTTGTCCCTAAATGAAATAGAATATATATTAAATTTAAATAAACGGGATTGAGGAAATTTATAAATTTAACAACTGACCATAATTTTTTCTTTGTATTCCTCAATAAGAACTTGTGCGTATTGAGACGGGGTGTAGTCCTTGCTAGTATTATAAATTTGGGGCAAGAAATAGTTGTTTATGTAATCGTTACTGCCAATTACGAATAAATACAAGCACCTGTTTAGGTAATCCTCAGCTATTTCTTCACTTCCTATTAAGTCAATTATGCGGGAGATGATGACCTGGTGTCTCTGTAGTTGGGTAGTCAAGTCAATATTATCACCCTGCAAAAAAATAGATAATAAATAATAATAAATGAAGACGTTGTTATTCACGTGTAAGTTATTTTATATATCCACCAGACTTTGTCCATCTTCAAATTAACTATTTTGTATATCTTGATAAATAAATAAAAAAAACAATGCAAGAATTTGAATACAGTGGCAAGGACGTTTTCAATAACAAAATATCTGCAGAAGAACTTTTTCTGATATTCTTTTAAGAAAAAAATAGCATGTAGGCAGATAAAATACCATGAATTTCCCACTTTCATTTCGTATTCCAGCTGAGCCAGACGCGTAATTGACACCATTGACTATATATGAGCCAGAAGAAGATGGAAATGGAGAAATGAAATCGTCGAAACCCAAAAATTGACCTGCTAGTGTAGGGCGTATTGATGAAGTTGTATGATTAGTTATTAGTAATTAAGATATGTTCTTTTACAATCATTCACAAAAGAAATGAAAAGAGAAACTATTTGTTTCTCAGTCACGACTGTGCATTAATTACCAAAAGTTGAGCTTTAAAAAATTCTTTTCTTCAACGAGTTCATTTATAAGTGTTTTATGTGTACGCTTTCACCTCAATTTGATGGGTGCGTAAGTAATAATAAAACCTGATCAAGATCATTCTAAAACATGCCTACAAGTCATACGCAGCAATTTGTAATATTGGTTTTGTGCATATCAATCAGAATTTACGCTGACACATTCATATATAAATACAGTGGTCCTCCTCCATTATACATTTTTATGAAATCTATGCTTAAAATACAAATATATAGATATATGTATTTTGTGTGTGCGAGCGTGCGCGTGTACAGATACCTAGTAAGAAGAACTTGTGAAACACAACTCACATATATAAAGAAAAAGAAACATGAGAATATAAGGCAGTGATGAAAAGACTTGAGATATATATATATATATATTAAATGTACCGGACCAAGTATATCCGCAGCGGTTCGACCGTTAGTGAACCTTCCGGTAGGTCCATAAGGGAAGTCGATTCCATACGGCGGATAATCAACCTTGGCGGTGGTTTCAAGCTTGTTATTGTTGCCGCTGTCCGCCAGTGAGTCTCCGAATATGAAATAACATGGCACTTGCGCTTCTCCATCAACAAAAGTATTCCAATATACGACTAGTAACGACACAAAGACGCAAAATTTTGGCTTAGCCATAGGGAGAAGATAATTAACATGCAAAAGGGAAGGAGTAGAACAAGAGAAGAATGATGCAAGGATACAGAAGAGGAGATAATGCAGGCTGTTGAAAAGATGATGAAGAAAGAATATGGCACGACGGGCCCAAAGGTTTGGTAGAATGTTGGCAAAAATGAAGGGTATAAACGTTTATATACCAATAAAATATTAGCATTATTGCTTCTTTAGTTCAAATGCACAAAATTACGTTAGAGATAAACAAATTGTTGAGTCTCCTCTTAATCTCAATTTCTAGTTCACTCCTCTTATTTTAAAGTTGTCATTTAACTCTTCTTAAGAAGTACTACGCATAAAATTTAGTACAAGTTATAGTCGCTTGAGTTTTCTTGTGGGAAACTTATTGTGTGCGCTATTAATATAAGTCAAGTTGACGAAGGAATTGATAGAGTAACAAGTTCTAGTTCCTAAATCCTAATGAGTTTTACAACGAATTAAAATATAACTATGAAATAGCATCTCATCGGTTCTCTTAGTAGAAGGGCGAAGAAGAAGTTGGAAAAGATGGTTGAATAAGTTGAACAGCGCGCTCTGTGAGCGAAAGCTCTTGTTTGAGACGTCCCTATTTTTCTTTTCTATTACTCCCAACAAAGAAAGAGCTACAATATAATGAAGAAACAAAAGTAAAATACACGAGTTCATCCATTTACTCCTCCAACTTCCCAGAAATTTATTTAAATTTAGATTTATACAAATTTAAAATACTCCATCAACTCTAAATTCTAGAAGAGTTAATGCATTCTCCATTCAGTCAAAAAGATTAATAAATATTTTTTCTTCGTGCTTAAAAAACAAGAGGCTACAAGCTGGATCGTCATGATTGGCATGTCGTGGCTTACAGCCATATATAAGGAAAAGGGGAAAATACTACTGATTAAATTAGCTAGAACGTGGCCTTGATTCCCTTATCACAGATAATTATAAGATTAAACATTGGAATTTGTTTTAGCGGATAATAATTGATTTTATTAAGGTATCACACGATGTACATGATAACAACTCTTAAGTTCCAGAAGAATTAACGGAACTTAACGGAATATTCGTCAACTTTTAGTAGTTGTCTCATTTCCGTATCATGTGAACCCATATTTTCTCCAGCTTTCAGGAGTCGATTACAAAGCCTTACGATTTCGGATACCGTCAAAGCCTTTAATCTTCTTTAGATAATATATTTAGTTCCATTTATTGTTGCAAAATTATAATTAGGGCAGCTGCTGGGTGCATTGGAATAATCACAAATTTTTTTTGTATTTGATTTTCTAAAAGTTAAAATCATTTAAAATTTTTTATATAAATATTTTTGAAAATTTTCTTGTCGTATCCCTCAAACAATTTCTGAAATTGACTCATTTCAATCACTATATCAGCAGAAGTATCCGTCTTTAATGATATTCACAAAACTTATTGAGAGAACTTTGTAGCATTTTACAGATAGAATTAGGCGAGGAGTGCTAACTCCCTTAGTACTTAAACATATTTATAATAAATTTTGAACATTATAGTAATTTAATTGAAATTAAATTCTGATTTCAATTAAAATTTAATTATAATTATAAATAATTCTAATTAAATATCAATTATGCCTAAAAAAGATTTAATATCTAATATTTCATATTAATTCTTATTCATTAAATATCTCATATTTAATCATAAAATTTTTCAAACTTTACAATCAAGTCCAATTTGATCAAAACACTTTCCTCTCTTCAACTTGTTCTTTCTATGTGACCCATTAGGTTCTCAAATATGTTGACAATATATATAAATTATAACCATAAATTATATTTAAGATTAGATAAATTAAACTCATTTAATTTTTCTTTAATTATCTAATTTAAACAATTTATATTAATAGATCAAGATTAGCGTTTAACAACACTTCATGATTATCTAAATATTTAGGAATGTCAAAGTAGTTTTGACTGACATTTCCATGCTTGATTTTTTATATAATTAAATCCTTTTCATTATAAAATGTTCCGATTAGATATAGAGCACGAAATTAATGTCAAGTCCTGCATTTACCATTAGTAATTGATTCAATTAATGATATTTGTAAACTATTTTATAAAGTGTCATTCCACCTTAACTAAGGATTTCTTGAGTCGATACTAATCGAGAACAATGAAACGTTTTACCTAATCACTTTAGGGTGTTGAGTCCTATATTGATCACTCAAGTATCTCGTATACTTCATGCTATATCCAATGATTACTGACTGAGCTATTCTTGACTAGAAAAAATCATAAGTAGTATCAAAATATAACAATGTCTTTATAGATAACTTTGGATATTTCAAGTCAAAGGACCATTTACACAATCATCAGAATGAGAATTACCAAATACATACAAGTAATGTTCCAAATGAAATTATCATACGAATTCAGCTTGGTGACTTGTCTCTAACAATCAACTGCACGTTTGTTTAAGTATCTTTATCCTTTAGTTAATGAGGTCGACTACTTTTTTAATGAGAAAAGGTACAAAGTGTGTTGTTATTTTTATACTCTATTAATGTTCAATCTTAATAGAATAATGACTAGGAACAATTTAAGGATAATACATGAGTGTAATATAAATCTTATAATTATAATATCATACTTTCATTTGCAATGTATATTTATCCTATATACTTTATTATATACATCTACCATGTATAAGATAAAGAAGGCCTTTAAATCATTTTGTCACTAAATTAAAATCAACTGATTGGTTTTAGGGCATAAATCAACAATCTCCTAATTGCACTGAGCCAATCATTTAACTATCTTATACTATATCACCATATGTCAAACATGTTATTGTGGGGACAATGGTTTAGGAAGAGAATTATACAAGGTTCTTAGTAGTGAGCACTTGTTTAAATCCTATAAATTTTATCTTAATTATCATTATAATTAAGAGAAATTGCCTAAATACATACTTGGATATTTGATAAGACCTTAGCTCCTTTCGTATGCCCAATTGCTTTAATGTTCTATAATACATTATTGTCTTGAACAATGTAAGGAACTATATCAAGTTTATAAAGAACCTATTGATCCAAATAATCAATTTCACTAAATGAAAAATGTAGTATAGCTTAATTAGTAACCATTTCTACACTGGACCCTTTCCAATCTTAAAATAATATCATTCTAAGCAAAATATATTAATCATGATTACTTCTAAAGTTATTATCCATATAATCTTGAACTCAAATATCAACTCATACATATAATAATGGATGTCTTTAATATTTCATAAATATTAGATATCTCAAATACTAAACACAATTAGTACATTATCTACGTACTTGAGTAAAATAGGAAATTAACTTCTATGTCTATCTCTATAGATCTAATTCCCATAATTAAGTTATTACCTTTCCATATACAATATTAATTATTCTTATACTATTTTTCAACAATTTAAAATATGAATTATTATTTTCTCTATGAGTAATATGTCTCTATATACTTCTATTAAAAAGAACAACTATACTTCTACTATCCTTTTAGTAGATATGATAAATTCACAATTATCTCCAAAACAAACTCTTTGAATTCATCATAAAAGTAAATATTTCAATGTCTTGTAGCCTTTTAAATATACATGAACTGTACCAACAAAGGCATTATTTCCAATTGGATGTATTGTTATCAGATTTGAACCTTTCAAAATTTCATCTTACTTCCACCACTTATCTTGAGAACCATTCTCTTATAAGTATACATTGAAATAAATAATTTGTTTAATAGGTTTGTAAGATTATATTCAACCTTTCGGATATCTCATAACCTTTTATTATATAGTTTGCTTCTAAACTTGTTGGATGATACATGCTTCAACTAAGCATCACATCTAAAAATCATTAACTTAGACTCTTTTAAAGTCTTAGCTTTCTATATCTAATATAAAATCTTACTAATTGACTTAATTGGAAGCACTAAAGGTAAGTTGTAGTACTAGGCATAGCTATAGAAGAAATAATTATTTTTCGTATAATATCTCATATTATATATTCCTCCTTACATAAATCCTTACTCCTATAGAGTTTAGTTGTAAAGGTATTCATTAGAGAATCCTATTCCTTATAGATAATCAAAAAATTAAATGTCAAACAAATTTCCCAAGTTTCATACGATTCATAATTAAAAGGATACATATATTATGACATGTAACTTTATGATTCTCATCATGTTCATTTAATCAACATGGCATAAAAGGATATTATCGGTATCCAACTTTGTATTCTTTCCACTCATGTTAAGCATAAGAGTCTCCTTTAGTCCAACACATAGAAAATATATGACTTGTATCAACTACTTTTACTAAACAATGTATTTCTTATCACGACTTGAACATTGTAATAATTTTCAATCTGAATTTAGTATCAAATACTTATAAGCATGAACTACAAATATATGTGATCTTTTTCACATCAAGTATAGGCAAGAAAAGTCATGCAATCATTTATTTTTGTAACATCCCCTCACTTACGGGAAAGGGCAATTTGGTCATTTTGAATGGGTTAGAATAATTGAAAGTGTCTTTATCATATTCATGCATTCATATATGCATATGAATAATAATTAGT
>JAOTJB010000002.1:21210212-21220376 GCA_027123815.1 Erythroxylum minutifolium | reverse complement strand
TTGAATATTTTCATAAAAATTTAAATTTTAGATATTTAATTTTATAAAAATTAAGTTTATAAATCTATTAAAAAATATAACATATAATAATAATAAATCAGTGTGATTTATTATTTGTACTCTACTACTTGTACTAAATTAGTGTGATTTATAACAAAATAGGCATCTGCCCACCACATAACTTGGCCAACTAATGAAGATTGACTATAGAATGTTGTCAAATTAGTGGTCAAAAAACTCACGGACCAATGGGTGGAGGCCATGTTGAGAGGTGGTAGGAGGCAAACACCATGAGAAAGTACAACACAAGCTCTCTTATAGTAACTGGCGTTGGGATTGAAGGGTATCTTCTGTCATTTATTTAATCAGCTAAAGTAAAAAGCTACTCCTCTTGAGCTTTTTAAAAATCAGCTGATTGGGTTCAATCAGCTAACCCAATCAGCTAATTACTAAACACTAGAACAGTTGGTCAATAAAGTCAATAAGTTAAATTTGTTCAATCAGTTATTTTTTTAGCTGACCAGCTAACAACCAAACACGCCCATGATCTTTCGTTAATTTCTCAAACTTCCTTTCTAGTCTCTTATGGGCCTTTTCCATATTCATGAGCTTTTCTATGATCTTGTCTAATTTAGAATCCTATGAATTGGACTCATCTTGCTGAAATCCTAATTGGCCTTGATATCTCATGTGAGTCCTTGCATTGTTAGACTAACAAAAATTTGAGTAGTTCTACCACTCCAGATTGTACATGTTTAAATAAGGATGATTAGTTTCTTGGCCAAATTGTGCTTCATTGAAGTTCAATTGTGCCACATTGTTGTTTTCCACTATGAAGCAATCAGTTGTGATATGACTCTCTTGTCCACTTAGTTTACATCCTTGTTTAATTGCTTGAAATGGAGAAAAAAAGGCTACTGTCAAGCTGTTCAATTCCTTAATGAGATTGTCAATTTTATCCTGCAATGTTGCCACTAAATGATTCCTTATAAATCCAAGAAGGTTGAATGTTGTCTACTTCGTTCCAATGTCCAAAGACAACTATTGTTTTCCATCTCTTCAAACAAATTATGTGTCGCTTCCACTGATGGTTATGAAATTCCTTAATGATAAGCATTGAAACCTAGGCTCATAAAGTCCATAGGGGTTCTTTGCTTTCCATGATGTATTTCCTCCATCATCGTTCTTTCTATCTCTTATTGACATTTAACTTTTCGAATTCTTCATTGTTGCCTTGTGATGTCCAAATTGATGTGTCTTCTACTTTGTGCCTAAACTTCCTTCTCTTTTTTTTTTCAATTTGTGATTGGGTACCACAATTACAAGAAAGGGAAATAATTCCTTAAAGCAAAAGAATTCAAAAAGTCCTAAACTAATTCCCTGACAACGGTGTCAAAAACTTGTTGAGCAAGTTTTACCTCTAATAAAACCCCCAATATTTGCAATTATACGGATCATAACTTGTAGTATCAAAGGTGTCGATCCCATGAGGAAAAAGTTAAAACTAAATGAAATTAACTTTGTATATGGAGATAAAAGATGATTTTAATAAAATAATAATAGAAAATTAAAACAATTAAATCAAGCAAATAATCAAATAACAAATGAGCTACCAAAAATATGTGAGGAAAATCAAGGATGAAGTTTAGGATTTATTTTATCGTTATTTTGTTCCTTTAACCCTTATTGACTCAATTGTAAGGGATTGAATACTCTTTCTCAAAACCTAACCAATTAACCCTAATTGAATCTGAAAATTCTAGAATTGTAATCTCTCAATTCACAACTCTTTCCCTAACAATTTCATTTAGTTTTGACATGATCTATCAAATAACTAAGTTCTCACACAAGATCTTTCTTCAAATGATGGTTTATTTGTTAATCGTTAACGTTTTAGGGTTCTTTCTAGGGTTTGCCCACTTCATTTGAATCTAAAAATAGCCTTAAAATGTTAAAATTTCAAAAAGAGTCATGTGCTGGAAAAGTTGAAATTCGTTGGAATTGTTGCCTGCACACTCTATCATGATCGTGACAAGCAAGTTACGATCGTGAATTGCGTCCATATGTCAAATTCTTCTCTTTTCTTCAATTTCTTGTTTCCATATACTCAAATACATATCACACCTCTTGAAACATAAAATTAAGAACCAAAACTTCTCAAACATTTGGAATATAAACAAACACTAATAATAACATAATTCTAAGCCTATATATATGATAATTATCTAAGAGATACTCAAAAGCACACCTAAATATTTATCAAAACATAGTATAATTTAAACCTATCAATAACCAAGAGAAGACATCAATAAGAGCTTCAGAGCAATTCCAAATTTCCAGATCAAGACTTCAACTGGTTTTTCTTTCTTTTTCCTTTATTTCTTTTATTGTCTTGAATGTATATTTGGATTTCTAAGATGATTAACATAATTATGGTTTTCTAGATCCCCATTAGGTATTATTCTGAAATTATTTTGTGAACCTTATTTCTTGTTGAATTCAATACATTGATAATTGTTTATGATAATTTTCATGCATAACAAATTGAGAGAGTGGATCAAGTTAATAGTGTTAAGGTTTGCAAGGAGAGTAGGTAACTTAATAGACCTACAATTATTAGATTAACGCACAATTAAAGAGAGATCTTAATCATGAAATTAATTATCGATAGGATAGCTTCATATCTAATTGAATAAGTTAGGAGTAGTTATGTGAATCGAGAGATTACAACTCTATAAATATCGAATTCAATTAGCATTATTTGATTAGATCTTGAGAGACAGCAATCAAAACTTTATGATATCTTGAATTAGTTATAAATTAAATAAAATAGATTAAGGGAAAAAAATAAGGATAGAATAATTCCTAAGTCTTTAACTTTCATAAATCTCAATTTCATTGGCAGCTCAATAATTTTATTGCTTAATTGTTTTGTCTTACTTTTTGTTTTAATTTCAGTGATTTATTTTAATTCAAATTAATTCATAATACCTTAGACAAAATTTTCTTCAATTTGTTTAGGTGTCTAATAGTGCTTATATGAATGATACCCTTAATACTACAAGATATGATATACTTGTGCTATTAAGAGTGTTTTATTATTATATAAAACTTGCTCAATAAGTTTTTAGAGCCGTTTTCAAGGAATGATTTAGCATCTTATACGATTTGAATTCCTTTGATTTAAGGATTTAACAATTTTCTTATGTAAGTGTAGGTACTTGAAAAAAAATTAATTAAAAATTTATAACAACTTTAAACTGAGTAACTTGCCAACCTTTTCGTCCAACTCAATGAAGGCATTACATCATGGATGGGAATTATTATAACACATATAATCTTAGGTGGCAGTGCCACTTAAATTATTTATGGATTAATAATGTGGCCGACAATATAAGTGCCCAAGGTCCACCAAGTTTCTAGTAGGATCAGTTTGGATCTTTGGAGTCAAATTTTTTGAAGCCAAAGTTAGATAAGATAAAGGACATCTGTAGCTCTAGGTTTGACAAGTTACCAGATGATAGATGGACATTTGACTATATTTTTACACCTATATTTGATGTATTTCGCTTGAAATTTTATACTTTTATCATATATTTAGTACTTAATTTGCTCCAAGCGTATTTATAGGTGATAATTGCTTTCATGGAATTAAAGTAGAGGAATTCAGATGAAAACTCGGCGTAAAACAAAGAATCAACAAATCTAACGGAATGCACGGTCGTGCATCATGATCATACACTTTCTGTGGCTGTGCACTTTTGCGATAACCGAAAACCTAGAGTTTATATAAAAGCAACATTTCACAGGCAATTGAGAAAGGAGACTTTGGGAGGCAATTTCTAGATGTGGAGTCATTCTCAAAAGACGATTTTGGTCCAGAGAAGTAGAAAACATGAAGATTTCATCGATGGATCTATTAGAATACAAGATCAAGCCTCTACATCACAAAACATTCTATAAAAGACAATCAAGAAGATTTAGAATTATAAACCTGTTGTTTTCTATTTGTTTTTCTTTTGATGTATGTTTGAATTTGTGTTTGATAATATGTAACTAAACGTGTAGTTAGTATTTAGGTTAGATGAACCTTATGTTAATACTTTGACATGATTTGATTCTTCTATTAATACGATTGGTTGTTTGATATATTGTGATCTGATTACACATTTTATTTATGATCTAATAACCTAAGAATATTATATCATAATCTGATTTCATACGTAGAGATTGAGAAATCGTAGTGTGAATAGATATACCATAATTAGAAGGATTTAATTGCAACCCTAGAGATAGGATGACATAAATCTTCCAGATTAGGGTCAAACCTAATAGAGCAACTTATAAATCGATAACGCAATCCTATAAGAATTAACTTGAGCAATTTTGTTAGAGACCTTAGGATTAGTTGTTAATAGACTCAAGTTCAACTATTAGTATACCATAGGAGTCTCCACGGTCCAATACATCAATAAAACAATTGCATGATAAAAGATCAATCTTTTAAGGGTTTAAGGGAATTTAAACCTAGGTACTAATTTCTGATAATGATAGTTTTTTGAGTGAATTCACTGTCTTTGCCTTCATTATCTTTCTATTTCTTTAATTATTTTAGTTTTTATTTTCTTTTTATTAAAAATCTAAAATCAATCCTTAGGCTAGGTAATAGGAGAAGGGTAAGTAATAGTATTCATAGTCTTCGAAGGATCGACTCGTACTTACTAATAATAGCTACATCTACACAGTGCACTTATGGTTATTATATAATTGATTAACTCATGAAATAGGTCAATCAAGTTTTTGACACCATTACTAAGGAATTTGAGATTAGGAAAGCTTGAATGCTATTACTCTAGTCATTTTTATTTTATTTTGTTTAATATGTGTTTTTATTATCTTTTATTTTAATTTTACTTTTTGTATTTATTTTCTTTTTTATTATATCTTATTGTATTTGTGGCTTATTCATTTAATTTTCTCTTAAATTTCTCTACTTGATCTTAAGTTTATAGTTTATTGTAGGAATTACAATTTATTGTCACAACCACAACTCACAGTGGAAGGATAGAGCAAATGACATTTTTGTGGGAGCCAGAATATGCCTTCGCAAACTATGACACCATCATACGGGAGAGTGAGGTCTTCTCACATGTTTTTAGAATATCAACTGATATTCAGGTCGTGTAGTGACATTGGTGGGAGTTCTTAGTACAATCATCAATGTCGAGCACCTACTTATACATGGGAGCAATCGAGCATGTACAATCGACCTCAAAGTGTCCTATACAAACATAACTATAATTCAGAGTTGATCAATTCTTATATTTATGGATAGAATGATTACGCTCTAGCTAGATATTTATGGTACTAAGCACCTGCAGTTAATGAGCCAACTCTGGAAGATAAATTAATGGAAATTCTTGCTAAAATAAAAGCTGACTAACACAAATTTGAGAGTGAAGAAAAGACAAAGATTAGTTCATGAATGGAGAGATAATTCAAAAAGATCTTCCAGAAGAAAAAGAAAGTATTGCAAATAAAGTAATGGAATTCCTTACCAAAAGAGTAGCTAGTCAATATGAATTTGGAGAGAGATTTTCTTCACCTACATATGATGAGTATAATTTGAGCTTTTAACCGTGTCAGAATAAAGAAGAGACAACAGTCAATTTCGTGAAAGAAGATACTTTTCAAGAAGATGAGAAGGTAATTACTGTTCTGAAAAATATGATGACCTAATTTATTTAAGATTCAAGCATGAGGCATCAAGAAAGAGAGGCTCGTATATAGAACATGGTGAATCAAATCGATTAGCTAGCAGAGATATTTTCCAACGAATAACTAGGAAGTTTGCCCTAGTCCTAATGAAACAGATCCAGACGAATTTAGAATGACAATCACCCTTAGTAGTGAAAATAAGCTCTCAAAAGAACAAGAGGAAGAGGAAGCAAGTATTATAGATAAATTAATGGAACTCCTCATTGATACACTCTATGAGCATTCTACTAATTTAAAATGTAGTAACTCTTACACTGATGCATCGAACGATTACTCTTCATTTAAATCTTCAATGGAAGATCTTGCCAACAATGAAGCTAGCCATCGTGTCTTCCAAGAGAGTGTTTATCCAGCTGAAGAAACTGGGTCAGATACATCATGTTATTGGAGCCTATTAACTCCTTAGTATGACGAGGAAACAAAGGTCGAAGTCACAAGTAAAGTTACAGTTCAAGAAAAGAAAGAAGAATAGATGATAGAGGACAGAGGGCTTGAAGAATATTAAGGAAGTCTCTTTTCAGGAAGCAAAAGCAAAAGAGGGGACGAGGGTGATTGAGAAAGAAAAAGAGCAATTCACCTTCTTACAAGACAAATTGTTGGATTAGATTGAGGATTCGGAGAGTTTCATCATATGTTATTGATAGTTTGTTACCAAAAAGGATATTATTAAACTTAGTTGAATTTCTTAATTTTATCAATTATGTCCTTCTCACTATCTTGCAATTGGTGGATTATGCATAAGCTACTAAACTACCATACGGAGAAAATGTTGACAGTAAGCCACTTATTATAGACTCAGGTTGAGGGCAGAAGGCAAAGTACTTTAAGCTAATGGTGTTAAACAAGTGCTACTTGGGAGACAACCCAAAAATTGGGATATTTTTTTTGTTTTTATTTTTAGTTTGCTTTGTTGGTACTTTGTTATTTCTCTTTTTTATGTTCATTTTGTAGGGAGTGAAGTGCTAGATTTTTATGGCATAGAGTGTCTCCAAATTTCATCAGCCACACCATCACCGCCTCAATTTCAATAAGTATTCTTGCTCTAATTTTTTCTTTCTTTTTATTTATTGTTATTTTTATTGTTTCATTTTTCATACTAAGGAGAACAAATTAAAGGTTACTGGTATTAACGACAAATTGAGAAAGAGACAAGGCTTAGGTTGGTCGAACACATTCGGACACGCTAAAGCTTCAATAAGAAGAGGAGAAAATAATAATGAGAGATTGTAAGAGGAAAAAAGGAAGGATCTTACTAAAGACTTGACCTGTAATAGAAAATTTTGGTGTACTAAGATATAGGTAAATAATCTCTCATAAAGAGAACATTCTTGTACTTATAGGTTATATTAAACCTATCCTTTGCATTTTACTGCTTAGTATTTACCTCATAGTTAGTTTAGCCTAGTTGGTTTCCTCATTAGCGTAATTAAGGTAGTGATAGCCCTAGTTGAAGATACTCTTGTCCACTTCTTTTCTAGTATGTATTTTTATCTTATCATTTATTCTTAATCATTGACATATTCTGTACGTATGTTATTTTGTATTGCCCTACCTTTTTTGTTGCCCTTGCCTAGGCATGTTAAAAGTGACCCGGCCCGACTCGTTGGTTATTTTCAAAACGACGTCGTTTTGAATATTTTTTATTTTAAAAAATAAATGACGGGCTGGACGTGCCACAGCTGGTCAACCCATGGGTGAACCGGGCCATGGGTTGGCCCTTCCTGACCCGCACAAGCCACGAGCCGGCCCTGAGGTCACCATGGCCAAGGCCGGGACTGCTGGCCCGACCCATTAACATCCCTACTCTTGCCCTATCTTTTTTGTTGCCCTTTATTAGTTATCTGTATTTTTTGTATGTTTGGCATTTAACTTCTGTTTTACTACCTTTTTGATTATGTCTCCACATTCATTTGCAATTTTGTAGTATTGTCATACTGCATTATATGTGAGTTTATCGAAAATAACCTTTTTATTATGTAAGGATAAGGTTGCGTACTGTCGAATCTCTTTAAACCTTGTGATTTAGCGAACTGTCACTTGGGTGTTGATGACGATGACTGAGGACACCATGTTCCATGCAACAAAAAAGAACTCTAGGGAATGATATGTTTATACCAACTTAAAAATGTGTTGCTAAAAATTAATATAAGATAACAGTTTTTAAAGTATTGCTTTTAATAATATTAAAAAGAAATGATAATAATAATTTGTTTTTAGGTTAAGGAAAGAAAATAAAATTAAAAAAATATTGCAATAAAATTTAACATATACGACATCTGAAATTGTTCCTATATTTCTAACAGGTTGCGACAAACTCTTTTCCGGCCTCCTATTGCAATTACGAAAGAACAGTTCCATATTTTTAATTAAGATCCCAATCAAAAAATGAATCCATCGTTCTCTCTGCATCTGAGTCAAGTTCCTTCTCTTCTCTCTACCCATCTGTAGCTCGTTTCTAGGAAGTGCCCGACTCAGCAAACTCTAAAATCTTTCGCGGGGGGTATAGTAAAGTACTTCGCCCTGAGCGTGAACGAAACTTGCTCCTTCGTCTCTGAGGTTGATTTCGCAATCACTAGAATCTTTCTTTCTCAGGTGATCTCTATTCAGTTCTTCCTCTCGTTGAATTCAGAGACTTGGCAAAAAAAAAGGTGAAATCCTTACGTCTTTTTGGCATCTGAGTTGCTTTTTGATGATATAAAAAGGTGAAATCTTTACGTCTTTACGTCTGGGTTCCATTTCTATGGGTTTCATAATGATAAATACTTCACAGATTTTACTTGAAACTGGGACTAATGATATGGATTTAGCACAAAAACTATCGAGATTCATGGTGGTTTGGTTCATCAAGGTTACTAAGTTCTGAAGTATGTTCTTTTAAGTTTACACTTTGGTTGGTGATGTGTGGTGCTTTGCTTACTGTAATTCTGAGTTTGGAAATTCTAAGTTTGTATTTAAGGTTGATACGATGGAATTTTTAGTGAAAACAAATTGGATTTACATTTGTAGTCAATACCAGGTACCTTTGACTGCTGGTTTGTATGTCATTTTCTGAAAACCAATTCTCTGGAGTTGTTCCTCATGAACTTGGGAAATTAATCAACTTCAGACACTGTACGCCATTTTTCCTCTTTTCTTTTTTGTTTAAAGAGTTGTTTTATTTTGAAATTCATGATATTTTCATAATATTAAAAAAAGAAAAAACTTATTTTTATAATTTTCTATTTTTGTAATGTTATTCCCAGGATGTTATCTTCTACCCAATTGACTGGAAACCTTTCAGCTTCATTGCAAGGCTTAGTGAATTGTAGGTTTTGTAACATGTTATCTTCTACTCAATTGACTGGAAACCTTTCAACTTCATTGCAAGGCTTAGTGAATTGTAGGTTTTGTAACATTCTTCTTTAGTACAGGTATTTATATTCTTGTTTGTGAGACTAGCAGGTTTTTGTCCATTGCAGTAGGGTAAATGATATCAACTTCAATGGAAGCATTCCCAACTTCTTACAAAATCTGAAAAGCTGGAGAGATTGTAAGTTTGCTATTTCTCATCACTTGTGAATTGTAAGTTGCGAAAGAGATGATTACCCATTCTAATCTTGTACTGATCATGCTATGCCAAAACTGAAAGTACTGAAGAGTAATGCTTGCAAGTGGACTAGAGGGGCCCATTCCATCCAATGCAGCTCTTTATTTATTTCTGGTGCTAATAATGGAGATGATTGATTATTTGACATAGGATCTTGAGAAACTGCAATATTACTGGAGAGATCACTACTATTTTCTGGACAATGCAGAAAATGGAAATTTTGTAAATGAACACGTCTAACGTATGAACATAACAACAGAAAATGTTTTATTTTATCAATGTTTTTATTTTTAATTTTATGAATGTTTTTATTTTCCTTTATTACGATGCTTTTTTTATTTATCAATATTTTTATTTAACTTGATAGATGAGTATGTCGATGAATTCTTCCTCAACTATTGCCGCTTAAAGTTCAAAAGGAACAAAAAGAAAGTGGAGCTATGGTGAGGATGTTGTCCGAGTTTCCTGCATGGTTGATTTGCATAATGTGGGAACGTATAATGCTGATACTAGGTTTAAAGCTGGGTATCTCAATGAATTAGAAAGAATGGTAACAATAAAGCTTCTCTATTTTATATTTATTTTCAATGTGCTGATACTAGATTTAAAGCTGGGTATCTCAATGAATTAGAAAGAATGGTAGCAACAAAGCTTTCCTATGTTATATTTATTTTTAATGTCGTTGCATTGTTATTTTATATTACAATTGCGACTATACAATGAATGCTAAGATGAGTCGAACCAGAAAAAATTAACCACTACAAAATATTGGAAAGTCATATGATAAGAAGAAAATTAAT
>JAOTJB010000002.1:21158891-21184005 GCA_027123815.1 Erythroxylum minutifolium | reverse complement strand
CAGATCACTGAAATGACCTAAATCTGCCAATTTTCCAGATTTGCCAAAACTCAACTTCCATCTTAATTCTCTTACAACATTAATACTTTAATTCCATCAATCCATGAAATAAATCCTCCCAAACTTAACATAATAATTAAATTGTAAATAAAATGATTTATCTAACAAGACCATAAAATTTATTTAAATCATGCTTAATAAAATCAATAAAATAATTTAGGGCCCAACAATAGGATTTCAGGTCTTATGACTTGGTTAACCGAAATTTCACAACAAGAAGTGTACGGAATTACCTCTTGAAGGGCGCGGATTGGAATTCTTTTCACATATCTTGACGTTGCAGCTTGCGAACGTCCTCTGCCGGTATCCACATAAGGATGAATGAACTAGGCAGCGGCTAATGTGTGCTAGCACATTTTAAAACACTTTAGAACATCGCACAGTTTTTCTCTTCGAAAAAAGGGACGAGTGGCTAGGTAGCTAAGGCTTTTTCGTATGTCTTCTACTATGACATAAGCCCTCTATTTATAAAGAAGCCCTTATCCCTATTCCTAGTGGGAATAGGACAATCCTACTTTAATAGGAATAAGAATATCATAATCCTAAACCCATCAGGATTATGGAAGCCCAATAAATTTCGGCCTAAATTATATCTCATATAATAAATGCCTGAAAACTTAATTCAATCTAACCCAATAAATATATCCACATATATTTATTCAGTGCCTAATAAATTAGGCCCAAATCACATCACTCTTTGTGTGCGACCTTGTAGGCTCATTTGATGTTGGCAGTGGGCTTGATCACACTTCAAGGCCTATAAGTCATAAGTGGCCTCTAGCAAGACATTATGACTACCCAAATCAAATGAAGATCGATAATCCGATTTAACCTGTAACCATGGTTACAAACTTAGTCCCTTTGTAACACGATATCAAGATTAATCATAAGGCATGGCACATGTCATCCTTTGATTAATCATAGTTTCTTGATTCCCAAGTTGACTGAATATAACAAATGACATTGATGACTCCTCATCAATTCATCTGAGCATGGACATGCATTTCTTCAGTCAAACTTGTCAAGAAACCCAAATGATATTTCTCTCATTTAAGAGAGGTACAAATGCCATCTACGTCATTCACATCCCTCAACATGATTCATTTAATGTCCAATATAAGATTACTTGTTATCTGGTTAAAGATAACTTAGTCTAATTTCAAACATTAAATTCCTCATGTAGGGAACCATGATGACTTCAAGTCAAAGGACTAAAGTCAAACTATATTGAGAATCACTAATGACATGAAATCATATAGTGTTCTCTCTGTGGGTCGGTCCAATATATGTTCTCCAACATATATCTATGTTTCTGATTTGATAACTCATATCCATGATTAGTAAAATGTGGTCATCAATCAGAACACATACTAGCCTTAATTTATTATTGTTCCACCAATAATGATCGACCAGGGACAGCTTAGAATAGTATTATAATGCTTATAGTTTTACTATCAAGTCACATACGTGATGACATAAGCCTAATACTATTTATGGAATGTAAATCACATTACAAAAACAATATACATGCATATATAAAAGAATACCTCATAATATATTATTAATAAGTCAGAATGTTAGTACAAAAGTCACATATTACCATTGGCCTAAGGCACACTACTAACAAGATTAAGTTTTGCTCTTTGTCAAATAGTAATTAGCATCCTAAAATCCCCAAAATCTTCCTTATAAATCTCCATTTGTGAACAGAGGAGATCTTGCAACATCTCATGGGCAAAAACTTTGTAATAGTTAATAGCATTCCTTTATTAACTTTGACTTTCTTTGTAAATCCTCATCTGAAATAGATACTAAGATTAAAAAATGCCCTAATTACAAACAACATAAAGTAAAGTTGTCTTTCTCATCTCTCATTAATAACTGTAAGATAATATGTGTACAAAGAAGGCCTATTTTTTAAATTTGCTTTGATTGCTTCCTTCGCCCTCTCTATGACATCATAAAAATAATAAATTGTTGCCTTTTTATCACTATCAACCAAACTAACTACCCTCACTAAAGGCTCACAAAATTAGATGAAAAATTGGCATTGGGACTAAAATTCATTATCTTCAAGTATAATTTTGGAAACCTCGAATCTAGTATTAGACCTAGCATATTGAGATACAACCTATGTATTACTTGTAAACATTTTTCTCAACTCTTTCTTCATCATAATAAAATACTAAAATGATAAGAAATTTGTTGCAAATCTTGTAAAAGCAAGATGACACAAGGTAAAATCTTTTTTTATTAAATTTAAGACTCATTCACAATTGTAGATTAACTTGGTCACCGTTTTTGCTTTTTACACAGTCTCATCAATAATAGAAAAATATCTAACGTCCTCTATATTATCTTGCATTAAGTCCATTAAATATATAGTATAAGGAGTCCATAAACAAATATTGTACTTGCTTTGTAATCTTTTTCTAGTTGCTTTATAAACAGAATCATTGTTAATAATTAACAAAACAATATTTTCTAGCCCTACTTTATTCACAACTTCATCGAATATTTCAAATAAAGTATCAAACAAGGCCATATGCATCAATAGGCTTCAAAAACATTGAGCCCTTTGCAAAATAAAACAAAAATTAATAATAGGCTCGTGTCTCCTATTTGTCTAATCATCACAAATGATTGAACACCCATAAATAGCTCAAACTATTCTTTTTTCACCTAAATAGCTTTTAATTTCATAAACAAAACTACTCGAAAGTATACATATGTAGTCATCAATAAAAGGAGCTTTGTATCCTAAATCGTAAGAGGCTATAACATCTACTATAGGCTGATAATAATAAGATTGGGAAGCATTGAATGCTATATCTGAATCATAACACCATCTAGCCATTTCTATATTTGCATTGTGAGCCACTTCTTTTGATTACAGGTACTACGAATTGAAGGCTGAGCTCCAAAAGTTATTTATAATGGAAAAAAGTTCAACACTTGTCTTCTTCTTTTCCTAACATCAGATCCAAATTCAACATTCACTTCTTGCTGGGTAGGACACTACCACCTTCAACATTTTCACTATCATCTTGAACACTAGCAAACGAACTTGCACTACTAATTTTATTATTCAATCTCTCCCTTCTATCTTTCTTATGCTGATACTCTTTAAGCAAAGTCTCAATTTTCTACTTTCATATCATGGCTCACTTTTTTTATAAGGTTCCAAATCTCTTTTAAACTTGACTAAATGCTTCTTTAATCTAGTGATTCCTCCACCTTTCAAATACTTGTTACAAAATATGAAACTACTATGGTTCTTTATTCTAGAAACCCATATAGCATGAGCCTAAGCTGGAACATTGTATCTTTTTGAAGTTGTTGAATTATTAGGAGTACTTGAGCTTCCTTTCATCTATCTGTAAAAATAATAAAGACATATATCAAAATAAAGAACAAATAATTCCATTATCAAGTACTATTACAAAATATGTATTGTCTAACTCAAAAGTCCAAAATAACACAATAACACAATATACATATACATCTTATATAATATAACTCATTTTATATGATTACATCATCACAATTCAATTTCAGCCTACATAATTTATCAATAATTTAGAAACCAACAATTCAAGTATCTAACATACATAATTACTCAATACACGTGTCCATCTTATATAATATAAATCATTTTGTATGATTATGTTATACAAAATTCAATTTCATCCAACACAATTCATCAATAAGTCAACTATAACATTTTCAACTTCAACTATAACTCACAGCTATAAGTTTACAACTTACTTTATGTAATCTCATAATTCAACTATAAGCTAATATATTTTGGTACTTATACAATTCAATTTATAATGCTTATAATTAGTTTGCTTTCATAACTATCTTTAATCAACATTCTTAGTTTCTTAACCAAACTTTCCAATGCATTAATTTTCTTCATAAATTAACGATGTCTAAATTATATTGAAATTGAACCAAATCATATAAACAATTCCAAGTTTCAAATCCAAACTTTCCAATGCAGTAATTTTCTTCATAAATTGACAATGCCTAAATTACATTGAAATTGAACCAACTTACACAAATAATTCCAACTTTCAAACCTAAATTTTGCCAACTCACATAAACAATTATAACGATTCTAACCATCACAAAGTACACATACATAACCAAATATAATGCAATTGCTATTCAAAGTAAAAGACACAAAAAAATTAGACAATGCAATTAAAAGTTCAGTCGGTTCAGTTCAGTTTGGGTCAGGTCAAATTTGGATATGGATATGGATCCAGAAAATTAAAATTCCAAATCTATAGATTCTGTTGAACTCTACACTGTATATACACTAGGCGTAATGGTGGATGGTTGGAAGCGGTGGTTGGAGAGTAGTGGGTTGCCATTGTGGCGTGGTGCACACAAAAGAGTGAAGAGTCATAAGAGAGACAGAATTGAATGAAGAGATGATGGTAGAGAGCCACCAGTAGGGATGTCCATTTTGGGCCGGCCTGCCCGGCCCGGCCCGTTTTTGGCCCGAGTTTGGCGGACCATGGCCACCCATGCAGTGTCATAAGGTGACGCTGACAGCTTCACGTTCCCCAGAACCTCGGACGCCGCTCTCTTCACTACCGTACTCGATTTTTCTACATCCTAACACATTCACGTCAAAGTGATTCAAATCAAACACCATTTTTGAATGAGCAAGAACCAGAAGAGATGAGAGTACTATTTGGGGATCTGTATCTTACAGAGCCAACTTTACGAATAACTTTAGGATCGATGGGCATTTGGGAACGAACACCTGTTCTTTGTCAATGTCCAAACACAAGCATGTGTTAAGATCACAAAGTTGATGATGATGATAATTTAAATGATGATATGTACAGAATCTTACCTGATGAGATAGGTGTGGTTTCATAGTGTTGAGTAAGTCTTGGGGTAATTGGTTTCACAAACAACATCATGTAGAAGAGAGAAAACGGTACAAGTTTATTTTTTTTGCAGGGGAAGACCGGTTATTTATAGAGTAACTTGAAACACAGATTGTTGGTGTTATGGATTGGGTTAATGCGAATATCATAATTGTTATTATTTGTTAAGATACAAGTAGTCCCAGCGAGTATCATAATTAAATAATCCACGTGTTCCTGTAAACCCAAAGGGCCCGAATGCGGAAACAACCATTGATTCTTGATGACTTTTAACCCACTCCAATGCACTTATAATAAAAGATTTTTTATTAAATTTTAACGATCTCATTACTTTTCAATTGGACTGATCATAATAGGTTAATAGCTTTGGATGGTGCTACACGTATTTCTTAGCGCGTCATTTGAATTAGCTCATTTTTGACCGAACTGTACAAGAGAAAGTCGGTCTTAAGTCTTAACTCCACGGTTGATTGATGTTATGCAGAATGGTTCACTGTACTTCGGCGGTGCCACCGCAGGTCGATTACAGCCACAAAAAATTGAAAAATGTTAAAACTTAGAAATCTTTCTAAAATCACTTAAATCAAATAAAATTACGGTATTTTTTAACCTTTTCTTAAGAAGATTACTTATGCAAATTGATTCATCGTACTTCTTTTCCTGTTTCTTTACGGTTAAAAATACAAAACAATTTTGTGGTTTAAATAATTAAATTTTTTTGAAGTGCACGTACCATGCAAAATGTTCTTTCATAAATTTTATTTTTTAAAGGATACACATGATATGGATATTATTGATAAATCAAATGCAAGCAAGAGGAAGGTGAATTGTGTGTGACTTCAAAAAATTTTACAAGTTACTATCAATTCGTGTAAACGATAAGAACCTGCTAAATTTCAACATAAACACTTGTAAATAAAAAGAGTTTGTTAAAGTTTAAAACAAAAGGAGTCTGTTTTCATGTAAACGATAAGAACCTGCTAAATTTCTACATAAACATTTGCAAATAAAAAGGGTTTGTTAAAGTTTAAAACAAAAGGAGTCTGTTAATCGTTCAAAATGAAAAGAGCTCATTAACGCTTAAAATGAAAGAATCATGTTAATGAGAGGAACTTGTAGAAGTTTAAAACAATAGAAACCTCTTGTAATATTAAAACAGAAGGAGCCTATCCTAAAAGTGAAGGAGCCTCTAGCAAATTTAAACACAAACAATATAATGCAAAAATTTAAAAGTTAAGAGAAAAAGAGTAACACAATCGATTTATACTAATTCGGACTATAATGAAGCCTACGTCCAGTCCCCAAGTATCTTTGAGTATTTTATTATAAAACTCCAAGTAGTAAATTTTAACGAGCCTCTCCAAGCTCATAAGTACATATTTTCAAGGTTCTTCAACCTTCTACACTCTTAGTATTTAACCATCCTCCACAAGCTCTCAACAAAAATAAACATAAGGTTTGCTCAATGTAAGCTTCAAGGAACAACAATCTATCTCAATAATGTATTTTCACTTTCTAAGGCACAAAGAGTTTGATGACTTTTGAGAATATTAATGCTGCTGATGTATTTCAAATATCTGACTTATTTTTAAAATGCAATGGCTCTTCTTTAAATAGGCATTTTCTTCAACTAATCGTTACTCTACTTATATTCTGAGTTGATATTAAGTCTAAAGAATCTTCGATATCATCTTTGTTAGAATCTTTTAGTATCCAAACGTTAAGAAAAACATTAAGAAAAATTTTGACAATTTCTCGAAGCTGATTGTCGAATTATGTGATTGGTAAGATGCTTTTGAATATTGTGGAATCATTTCTAATAAATAAGGTAAGTTCATTAAGAAGGATCCGTAAGAAAGGAAACATTCTTTTGCAAAATTATATCGTTACCTATTCGAATAAATCAAATTTGAATTTTAAAATATTATATAGTTATCATAAAAAAACACTAATAACAAACCTTGAGCTAACAATCCCCCCTTTTTAATGATGACAACTAATACACATAAATATTTAAAAATTCAAATGTTTGAGAGGGGCTTCGAAGGATACCTGTAATTTATAATTCCTTACTGATAACCGTGATTTGGTAGGATCCTCTTACTATCACTAAGTAGTAGGAGTGTATCCTATATGATATTGCAATAAGAGAATTTCAATGGCAAAGGTTTCAGAAATATATCATCAGAAATAATAGCATAAGCTAAGTATTTCAGCGAAGTATATACTCTCCCTCCTCATAAGCCAAACATTTTAGCCAAGTATTTCAGCGAAGTCTTAAGTATACTCTCCCTACTCTCACCCTTGGTCATTATCAAAAAGAGATAAGAAATTAAGAAATAAGAAAAAATGCACAAATATGTAAGAGTAAAAATTAGGCATTAACAAAAAAATTGTCAGTGTATCCAAAAAAAAAACCAGAGCATGGTAACCATGTAAAATATTCTTTAAGGGAATCCAGAATAGTGTGAAGGAGTTGCATGTCATTGAATTGGTCTTACATCCTTATTATCTGTTTACGCATTTGATCTTAGTTGTATCGCATGTCCGTCAATTGTTGAAGGATCAAATCATTTGTATTTTGAAGTGTGACAGGGGTTGATTTCTATGGAGCAGGATCCAAGACATCTGCTACTCTTTCTATTTTCTTCTCTACCTATACAATATCTTTCAGCTTATATCTGAATTGATAGGATATAGATGAATGAAACTTAGCAGGTTCATGCCAATCTAGATTATCAAAAGACATTCCATAATGAGCGAAAATCGTAGTAAGCAGCACCTCATAAGGTAGACCACCAGTGGTATTCATATGACTCCCCTTATCCACCATAAGGATATATCATTGCTTGGAGGTTCATCCAATTTCCCTTTAGTAGATTAGTCACAACATATGTGTCCAGTAGACTGCATCTTTCCATTGAACCACTCTTTGGAAAAATTGAAGTAGCAGATATTGATCCAAGGCATCGTGGCAATGTCCAAATGTCTAAACCAAGGTTTCAAGAGTATTCTTGGTGTGTAGGGAAATAAAATTCATAGCTTCCCCTAGATCAAGATCTGTAATGTCCCACTTATGATAGGGAAAGTCAGTTCTGCCTATGGGAGTTATATCCATTATGTTTTCCAAAATTTCCTCAGTGATCAAAATCTCATGCTCAGGCACCCAAGAGACAATTGCTAACTTTCCATCAATTTCATCTTTTCTTATGTGTGTATAAAATGATCTAACTAAATCATCACACACTGTCTCATTTAAATTCAAAAAGTTTCGCCAACCAATAGCAAGAAAGTAAGGAGAGATGGGAATACCAATATCATTAAACAAGAGAGGAGGCAAAATGCGTCCAATAACCACCTTTCACTTCTTGTAGTGCATTTTGTATCGTGCTTCATCTTCCATTGATTGAAACATCTTAATCGGTACTGAAGGCTTTCCTTTCTTTTGCTTCTTTGATTTTGACCTCTTTGCCTTTGGAATTTCTTCAAACAATGTTTCTTCATAAGATAGTTCATTTTGAATAATAGGGCCTTCATATTCTCTTTAACTATACGCACTTTGCCTTTCTTATTTCTTCCCTTTTTCTCTTCCGAGATTCTTCTTCTTCCCTTGATTTAGCATTAGGGCTTTTTTTTTCAAAAACTTTCACAGCCTATTTTGCAAAACTTCCTCTAGTTCATGGATGTCTTATTAAACTAACTGGTTCTTCATCAGAATTATTATCATTAACAATCCATTGTACTTCAGGCAATTTTTTCCCATGGAACCAGGTTGAGGAGTAGTCGATGGTGGTGGTGTAGAAGTTTTGAAAGATAAAGTAGAAGGAGTAGGCAGAGTGAGAGTAGACAGTTAAGGAGAATGGTATCTTACCTTCTCGTTAGCTCCCCCTCACTAAAAGATTTTTCTTCTTCTTCTTCTTCTTTTTCTTTTTCTGATGAGCTAGGGTTTGAGTCATCAAAACTTTCTTCACCTGAATCAAAGACATATTACTACTTAATCATTGGTTCATTGTGTCTGAAAGATGAATTAAAATCTGATTCTTGAGGAAGAGACAATATTGCCAAAATCTTTCTCTTTTGATCATATGGAGTCTTTTGAATGGATGCGTCTGAAACTTGGGGCTTTTTTATAGAAGTGATAGAAATAGGTTCAGTAGGGGTGTTTAGTGATCTTACTATTGGTGACAGAGAAGAAGATTCAGAAACAAGAGTTTCAGACTCTTGTTAATGGAGGAGAGTTTTACCATGGCTAATAGTGGGAGTCAAAGTTTTCTTTTCTCCCTTAGACTTTGTTTGTGCCATTTCAAATAAGCTAGTGAGATTTAAGAGATTTGAGAAAAATAGATAGTTTAAGTGCAAAGAGGTAAAATGCGCTTCTAAGAACGATGAAGATGATTAGAGTGAAGAAACTTTCTTAAAATATACTAAACGATTCTTGAGCATGGATTTTGTGTGAAGATGAACAATCGCACACGCTATTAGAGGAGGTGTGATCATCTATGTATCTTCTGTCAATCACAAATGGAAAGCTGTCATAACAGCGCTCGTGTTTAAAAAAACAAAACGACACTATTTAATAACTGCCTTTTTAAGACTGTGTATTTTACCCTATTAAACTAAAAGGAGCCTTCTAAACTAAGAGGAGCCTGTTAAAGAACAGATCAGAAGGAGCCTATTAGTATCTGCAAAAAGAAGTGGAATAAAATCTTCATACAAAGTTAAATATCAAAAAATTTGCATATATCAAGCTCTTTTCTTAACAAACAAAATTTATCTTCAGAAAGTGGCTTAGTAAAGATATCAGTGACTTCATTTTCAGCTTTAACATGAAAAAGATGAATGGTTCCTTCTAAAACATGATCTTTAGGAAAATGATATTTGATTTCTATATGATTGGTCTTAGAATGATTCTCAAGATTTCTAGAAAGATTGATTGCACTTGTACCGTCACATAGTATAAGAATATGATCAAAGTTTATAGAAAAATCTTGGAGTTGATGTTTCATCCATAAGATTTGAGCATAACTATTGGCAGCTACTATATATTCTGCTTCATTTGTTGAAAGCATTGTGCAATTTGTTTTTTACAAGATCAAGAACCTAGACACCCTCTAAGAAATTGACAGTGACCACTTGTGCTTTTTCTATCAACTTTATCACCTGCATAATCTACATCACAATAACCATGTTAAATGAATCAATTTTTGGATACCATAATCCAAAATCCATAGTTTCGAGAAGATAATGAAAGATCCTTTTAACTGCTTAAAGGTGGCTTTCTTTTGGATTTGATTAAAATTGTGTGCAAAGACGCACATCAAACATAATATTTGTTCTTGAGCTTGTAAGATATAGAAGTGATCCAATCATTCCTTTTTTCATCCGTAGTCTTTCCTTCTTCATCCTTATCAAGTTTAGTTCCAATATACATAAGAGTACCAGTCAGTTTGGCATTCTTAAAATGATATTTTTTTGATAAGTTTCTTTATGTATTCGTCTTGACTAATGAAGATTCATTTTTCTATTTGCCTAATTTGTAACTTAAGAAAGAAAGATGGTTCTCCCATCATACTCATTTCAAATACCCCCTACATTAAGGCTGGGAATTCTTCACAGAAGGATGGATTGGTGGCACCAAATATTATGTCATCAATATATAGTTGCACTATGAGTAAATTATTTTCCTTTTTCTTAATAAATAAGGTTTTATATACCTTTCCTCTTTCAAATTTATGCTCAAGCAGAAAGTTAACCTCTCATACCATGCTTGAGGAGCCTGTTTTAGACCATACAGAGCTTTAGTTTCATCATGTAATCAGGATGGTTTTCAATCTCAAAACCTAGAGGTTGCTTAATAAACACTTCTTCTTTAATATATCCATTTAAGAAGGCACTTTTGTCATCCATTTAGAATAATTTAAATTTTCTATAGCATGTAAAAGCAAGTAAAATTCTAATCGATTCTAATATACTAATAGATGCATAAGTCTCATCAAAATCAATACCTCCATGTTGATTATAACCTTGAGCTACAAGTATGGCTTTTTTTCTTACCACCTTACCATTTTCGTCAAGTTTATTTCGAAATACCCAATGAGTTCCAATTACTGACTTATTTTATGGACGAGAAACTAGATTCCAAACTTTGTTCTTATTAAACTGATTTAATTCATTTTTCATAGCTGAAACCCAATATTCATCAGTAAGAGCCTCTTCAACAGTTTTTTATTCTAATTATGAAATGAGAGGATAATTGTTTTTGAAAGATGATATGGTCTCCCAGAATATATTGAAGTGTATCAAAACCTCTCTATTCTCTTAGTGTTCTTTGTTGCCTAAGTTTTTGTTGAGATATTCTTTGAGAAGGAGCTTGCTCTGTACTAGTTTCAGAAGGACCTTCTTAATCTTGTAATTTTGAAGGTACTATAGGTGTAGTTTGAGTTTGCGACGTATTTTTAGGAACTAAAAGATTCCCTTCATCATCTAAATCAGCTGCTATTATTGAGGGTAGTGCTTCATTAAATGCCACATGTATTGATTCTTCTATCTTCTTTTTTCTTTTATATAAAATCTAAATCCTTTACTAGCAGTGCTGTAACCCAAAAAAATAGCTTCATCCAATCTCGCATCAAAATTTTCAAGATTATCTTTTCCATTATTTAATACAAAGCACATGCATCCAAACGCTCGAAAGTAAGCAACATTCGGATTTCTTCCTTTCCATAACTCATAGGGGGTCTTTTTAAAAATAGTTCTTATAAGGTACCAGTTAAGTATGTAACAAGCAATAGATACAACTTCTGCCCAGTAACCATGAGGTAGACCACTTTCACACAGCATTGTCTTGACCATATCAACAAGAGTCTTGTTCTTTCTCTTAACAACTCCATTTTTCTGAGGAGTCTTTGGGTATGAAAAATTATGAGTTATACCATTTTCAATAAAGAAATCTTCAAATTTTCTGTTATCAAATTCACCTCTATGATCGCTCTGAATTGATGTAATGCAATACCCTTTTTCAATCTAAATTTTTTTGCAAAACATCTCCAAAAGTTCAAAAGTAACATCCTTATTTGATGGAAAATAAACCCATATAAATCTAGAATAATCATCTAGTATAATAAAACCATAGTGTTTACCACCAAAGCTTTAAGTCTTAATAGGACCAAATAAATCCAAATGTACAAGTTCAAGTGGTTAGTTAGTAAAAGCAATATTTTTAGGAGGAAAGCTACTTATAATTTGTTTTCCTTTTAAACAAGCTTCGTAAACCTAATCACCCTCAAACTTCAAGTTCGATAGTCCTCTTACTAACTCATTTTTAGATAATTTTGATAAAACACTCATGCTAGCATGTCCAAATCTTCTATGCTATATGAATGAATCATTTTCTAGTGAATCAAAATACTTAACATTTTGTGAAGACATGTCTTCCAATTTAGCACAACATATATTCTGATTTTTAGGACCAACAAATATAATATTATCATTAAGATTATCAATTATTTCATAATGGGATGCATAGAAAGTGAGTCTATAACCTTTATCACATAGTTAACTAACACTTAACAAGCTATGTTTCAATCCATCAATATAAAGAACATTATCATTAGAAGCAGAATTAAAGTCACTAATTTTACCAATTCTAATCACTTTTGCCTTGTTTTTGTTAGCAAAGACAACATTACCTCCATATTTTCTTTCAATATAGTTGAACTGATATTTAAACTGTCATATGTCTCAAATAACCACTATCAACTATCCATTTTCTCTTATCTCTGCTCTGAAACATATATGTAGAATCCATTATCTCATTTAGGCACCCAAATTTTTCTGGGTCTTTTCAGGTTAGTAGTTTGACCTTTTGGTCTCCAAACGTATATGTATGATAATTTTTTCATTCTCCAAAAGTTATAGGAATGACTAATATGACCACGTCTACCATATTAAATGCGCAAAATAGATGAATGAGACTTACTATTTATCAAGTTCTTATTATTTTGACTATAACTGCTACTGGATTTAACAAAGAAATTCTTGTATGGCCTAATATTATTATTTCATTATATCCTATTCTAACCTTATCAAAAACACCTTTACCATTCTCAGGAAATGCATCAACATTATTCCTCCCATTGACAAAATTAGCAAGATCTTTTTCTAGAGAAATGATTTTTTTTGGCAAATTTCTCTTTCTCAAGTTCTAAAGCAACAACTTTTTCTTCTAATTGTTTTACCTTAACAGAATTATTTTCAAGCAATGCATTCTTTAACCGACGTACCTTTTATTCAAAAAATTCCTTTTCAGAGACTTCTTGCTTATTATCATTTTCAAGAGACAAATTTTTAGACAACAGATTTTTATTCACAGATTTTAATAATTTAATCTTATTCATTAAGGATGCATCATTATTCTTGGACTTCTCAACCTTTTTGAAATGCTACGCTGTTAAATTTTTATACTGATGATACAATTCATGATATTTATCTATTAATTCGTCAGTTTCAATATTAGAGTTAGAATAATATACCTCATCTTCTCCTGATTTAGCTATAAAACAAATGTTGTTGACTTCTTCAAGCTATTCTACTTCAAAGTTTCAAAATCCTTATCTGACCAAACTGCATTCATAGCTTGCTTTCTGAGTTTTCTAGTCTCTGTTTTGTCCTTTTTAAGAAGAGGACATTTTGGTCTTGTGTGTCCAGGCTTCTTGTAATGATAGCATATGATTTGAATGTTTTGTGTATTGCTACTGTTGTTGCTATCTTTTGATAGGAACCTGTTATTTCTAGTTTTCTTGTTCCCTTCTCTTTTCTTCATTAGCTTCTTTTGTAGAAGCATGCATATTTTCTAACCATGAAATTGAATTCATCTTCTCCATCTATTTTCAACTCAGTATTGCTTTCATCACCGTTTGATAGATTTGATTCATCAGCTACTTTCAGTGTCATTCCTCTTTTGTATGAGGATCCTTCATCTTGCCTAAGCTTGACTTCATGGATCATCAAATTTCCTCTTAACCAATCAAGTGAGATTGTGTTGAGATCCTTTGCAATTTCTAGAGCTGTCACCTTAGGTCTCCATTCCTTCGGCAATGACCTTAGAATCTTTATTACAAGCTCATCATTGAGATATATCTTTCCCAAGTTCTTTAAGGCTGTGATGATGTTGAAACGTCCAAAGAATTTTTCTATTGTTTCTCCCTGTTTCATGCAAATAGTTTCATATTGATGCACTAAAAGACTTACTCTATGTTTCTTTACGTTATTCATTCTTTTAAAAGTAATTGAAAAAATCTAAAAAAAGAAAAAAGCCATGACTCTGAATCGAGGGAAGAAGAAGAATCTTGAAAGAGAAAAAGGGAAGTGAAAATCTCAGAGGACATAGTTTCGCAAAAACTTGGTTATGTCGCAATTGCTTGTAACTGTATCTTTCGGTTACTAGATATAAAGCAACTATATCAGCAACTGTTAATTTTTCAGCACAAATGAAAATATAAAAATAAATACGAAATTAAACACATCAACACTTGAGATTTGGTAACGCAGTTCGGCACACCTTGTATACGTTTACGGGGCCCTTACCCAGCTTAATATTTTCACTAACGACAATAGTTTCATACAAGGCCTTATTGAGCTGACTCACTCAACCCTCGTCCTCATAACCTGTGAAAGTACTTTATACCCAGTAACACGACTAACTTGTGTTAACCTAAACAGAGGATTTTTTCAAACAACTTTTACTAAAAAAGACAATAAACGAACAACTCAAATGATTGAAATAAGAACGAAAACACTTGACATATAAAGAAACAACTTCCCTATAATTAAACTCCTTCCAAGATGGATCTGAAAATTGTTCACCAGTTGAATAGTTGTAATCACCAATCACCGTAGCCAACATTAGACGATCCCATCAAAGAATAAAGATATAAGTTGCGTGAACAACTCAATTGGAAGTGAGCCACATCCCAACTATGACAATGATGTCTTTTTTAGCAATAATATGTTTTCAGGAATAATTAAAAGAGAACAAGGAAGGAAGACAGCTGTAGACACATGCATAAGCTGGGTCACCTCGTCACAAAGAAGTCTTCACTTAGTAGAGTACTTCATTCAGCACCCACCTATAGTCACGTGATGCACACCCATATCTTTTACAAGATTAAGTCTTTATCCAAATCAAACAAGAATTGTTATTTAATCACACCAAGACAACAATTCTTAACCCATGGTCCAGCTAGCGTTACCCAATAAAATTCAATGTATCTTCTACCTTATCTTAATTTAAATTTGAAACGACATTATCTGGGAGATCCAATTATCAAAAATGCCAAAATTAAATAATGAGATATATAGCATATACTTTTTCCAAAACAAAATAATACTTTTTGGCATTGTTTGTCACAAATATGAAACACCTCTAAGCAAGATAATTGGGCATATAACGTCGAGTTCACA
The DNA here is from genome assembly GCA_027123815.1 of Erythroxylum minutifolium. NCBI lineage: Eukaryota > Viridiplantae > Streptophyta > Magnoliopsida > Malpighiales > Erythroxylaceae > Erythroxylum > Erythroxylum minutifolium. The sequence continues at coordinate 21,168,574 of JAOTJB010000002.1, read as the reverse complement.
ATTCACATGACAAAGACTCCCCCTTAATCTAAGATCTAAACATAGCTAATATCATCCAAGACTAACAATCAATTCAACATAAACAAAACATACGAGATAATGCAGCAACCAACACAACCAACACAAACCCAAGTCTTCTTCCTTTTTGGGACAAAGCATGTAAAAAAGACTAATAGTCATACATATACCTTGAAATCTCCCCCTGTATAGCACAATCACCAAAAACAATTTGATATCTTCCCCTTAGGACAAAACACTTCCAAAAATGAAGAATGCCTTTAATGCGATCAATATCAGCGAATAAAGAAGCATAACAATCATCAATAAGTGCAACGAAAGAATCATAAGCACGTCAAGATGACAATTTACCACTAGTCAAAACACTAGCCTATATATCAATACTCATATCAAAGTCATCTGCATACGACTAATTAAATTTATAAACCTTTAAAAAAATTCAATGAATTATAATCAAACTTAATCAATATCCTCCTCATATAAACTATGTGAAAGCATATTGCCTAAACTCATACAACCCACTATGTAGAGAGAAACCAAGATAAAACTTGAAAAACCCAAACCATAGAAACCCATAAATAAAAACTCAGAAAGTCTAGATGATAACTCCTTCGAACCCTCCTTTTTTAAAAAAAAACAAAATCAACATATACTTCAAAATGTAAAGTACATAATCCTTTTGCCCCTTAAAGAAATTCAAACCTGGACGAACCCTTCGAAGAAATTCAAACCTGGACTTATTCCTTGCCACATTAACTCTATCACTGGATGTCTGGTTGATTCCTCCCTTATAAGCAACCAACTGGTTTCTTATAAGATATTTGTATAAAACTATTGTCTTAGTGAAAATATTACGCTAGGTGAAGGCCTCGCAGACATAGGCAAGGTGTGCCGAACTGTGTTAACAAATATCGGTGTTAATTTATATTTGTGCGTTTAATTTTTCTAGTTTTTAATTGTGCTAGAAACGACTGCGGTAAATCCAAGATTTTGCAAAACTACTACACCGATACAATTCTATCACATTATAATTCAGTTATGTCGAAATATTTGTTTTAGTCTGAATCCAACTTAAAATATATTAAACTTAAGTTATTCTACATGTATGTTCAATTTGAATGGTCAATTAAGATATTATTTTATTAAAACAACATTATTATAAGAATTAGTTAAATCGATTTTGAGTGGAATTAATTCCGCTGGATTTCAAATTTTATTATATTTTCAACTTTAGTTACTCATTTCTTACTCTGCAATCCTTCATTCATTACGAAAGCCCTCCGATGGGATGTGTCAATCAAAATCAAATTCAACTTCCAAATTGAACTTCTTCAAAGATATCACAGAGATTATTCATTTGTCGAAAGTCCAATAAATCGATGAGAATGAGTCATTTTCAGGAGAAATTAATAAAAGAAGCCATGGATTGGAGACACACCTGTGATGAAGAACCAAAATCAAGTTTCGAAGTCCCTACTGAGTCAATATCTCCAGCAGACCAGTAAACCAATGTTGTCTCTATGTGTTTTGGTTACGTCTAAATGACCAAACCGTACCATCAGATCAGAGAGACGAAAAGAGGAGTCAAAATAGGCGCCTGCTTTATCACTCTTACGGAGGAATCTTTGAAGTTGGTATTTTGGTCATATCCATGAATTCTAAATTAATCGAGCTTTGAATTTTGATTTTAGATTCAAAGGCTTTAAGTATGTCTTGAAATCAAAAAAAAAAAAGAAAAAATTCTGAACAAAATTAAGGGTTTTTTTTAATCCCAACAAATTTATTTTTTATTTAGATAACTTCATTCTAATTAAATTTCATTTCAAACTCAACTTATTTAAAAAGAAATCTGGCAACTCATTAGAATGCTAGAAAAACTCAAATTCAATTAAATCTTTTTCCTGACAATCTCAATCCAATTAAATCGTAACTCTTAGATCGAACTGGTACTTATTTTAGAAAAATCAATAACTCATTAAAATTATGAGAAACCTTTAATCAATAACTCATTAAAATTCTGAGAAACCTTTCATTCAATTTCAGGACATAAGGATATTGTTGTTGTTGTTGTTGTTGCTGCTGCTCATATTATTATTATTATTATTATTATTATTATTATTATTATTATTATTATTATTATTATTATTATTATTATTATTATTATTCGTCCATCATCATCATCAACATTATTATTAAAATTAATTTTATTTTTTGCTTTTCCTTTTTGAAAAGTCAAAGTTTGAAAATTTAAAAGCAAAGTAAAACATCATTTCATATTCATTCTTATTATGTTTTCATGACTTAAACAACTGAAATTTAATATCAAATATAAAAATATAGCTAATTGTGGGTAATTATTCTTTTGAAATAGCAATTTATGACTATAAAAAAAAACCATGCTTGCAAAACATTCTGAACAATAATCAGATTTTTCATCCACTTGCTCATAAAAATTGTTACATGTTTGATAGTGTATTCAATTATTTATAGAAATGACAAAAGAGTCCGACTTTCGGTCCACTCCGAAAAAGTTCATGCAAAATAATATCATTTTATTTTAAACCTGATCGAATCAGGCCCAACTTTGACTCACTATTATTGGTCAAACTTGTTAGGCAGCAGAACGCAAAACAAAAAGAAAGAAAGCCAGCGGAGAGAGAGAGCTAAGGCAGAGAAAAAAAAAAGCTTAGAGAGAAAAGCTTTAGTGAGAGAAAATTGAGAGTAAATTTCTTGAGTTGTGAGTATTATATAATTTCTTCCTTCAGTAAAAGATCTGCAGCAGGTCCGCAGACGCAGACAAATTTGGCCGAACTTCGTTATCAAAATTTTATGTGTTATTTTGCATTACCACTAATCTAGTTTATAGGAAATTTTGCGTAATTTTCTTAACAACTAGTATCAAAGCATGATTTTTATAGGTGAATTCTGTCACTATTCATATGAATGGTAAATTTTATGAATATCAAAATTCCATCGACGATGCAAGTTTGTCGACGGAGGTGTTCTAATATACAGTGGTTCGCAGGAATTGTTAGAAACAATCCAGAAGGAGCTAGATTCGAGTGGGAGCGATGGCTACAGATGAAGGGAAGGTGAAAATTGAAAAGTTTGATGGCAAAGATTTCAGGTTATGAAAGATGCAGATAGAAGATTATCTGTACCAAAAAAATTTGTATCAGCCTTTCTCAGAAAAGAAGGAAGAGGGTATGAAGGAAGAAGACTGGGCTTTTCTAGATAGACAAGCCCTTGGTGTTATCCAATTGATGCTTTCACATAATGGTGCTTTCATCATAGCAAAGGAAAAGACCACTGTGGGTCTTATGGCAGCTCTCTCTAGTATGTACGAGAAGCCATCAACCACTAACAAAGTTCACTTAATGAAGCAGTTGTTCAATATGCAGATGATGGAAGGCGCATCAGTTGCTCAACATCTTAATGAACTCAACACAGTCACATCCCAGTTGAGTTCAGTTGGAATTGAATTTGTGAAGAAGTACGAGCATTGATACTTTTTTCTTCCTTACCATACAGTTAGAATGCTACTATTACAGTTGTGAGTAGCTTGTCAAGAAGCAATAACTTAAAATTTGATGATGTTCATGATCTAGCTCTCAGTGAAGAGATCTGACAGAGAGAGTCGGGTGAATCATCAAACTCTTTAGTTTTGCATACAAATTCAAAAGGAAGAAATTTGACCCGAAGGAATGGACACGATAGATCGAACTATCAAGATAGATCGAAGGACAGGAGGTCTAAAACCAGGAATCCTAAAAATTCGCATAGCTCGAAAACTGTCGAGTGTTAAAACTGTGGAAAGACCGAGCATTACAAAAATCAGTGTAAGAGTGCACCGAAGAACCAAGAGGCGAAGGCAGAGGCAAATGTTACTTCCACCTCAGGAGGAGATGATGCATTGATATGCTCTTTGGAGAGTAATGAGGAGTCTTAGGTGTTAGACTCTGGAGCACCATTCTACGCTACTTCGCAAAAAGAACTATTCGAGAGGTATGTCCCCGGAAACCTTGAAAAGGTATACCTTGGTGATGATCAATCTTGTGCTGTTATTGCTAAAGGTGCAGTGAAAATTAAGTTGAACGAGTCTGTTTGGAAGCTAAAAGAAGTCAAATATATTTGAAACCTGGGAAAGAACTTAATCTCAATAAGGCAATTGGCTAGTGAAGGCATTATGATCTTCCATGATGATGACTGGAAGATTTCAAGAGGTGCAATGACAGTTGCTATAGGCAAAAAGAGTGGTACTCTTTACATGACGGGAGGGGCACACTGTTCAACTGTAGTTGTAGCAGGACATGAAAATCCCAATTTATGGCACCTAGGATTTGGCTATATGAGCGAGAAAAGGATGGAGATTATGCACTTGAAGGGAAAACTTCTAGGCCTACAGTCGGTTAAGATTGACATGTGCGAAGATTGATTACTTGGGAAGTAGAAGAGGGTAAGTTTTTAGACAAGTGGTAGAACCTAAAGAGGGAAAGGTTAGAGCTCGTTCACTCTGATGTTTGGGGACCAACAACTGTCTCATCCATTGGTGGGAAACACTATTTTGTGACTTTCATTGATGATCACTCTTGGAAGGTATGAATTTACTTTCTAAAGCATAAGTCTAAAGTGTTTGAAGCTTTTAGGAGATGGAAAGCTATGGTTGAAAATGAGACAGGACTAACGATCAAAAAACTTAGAACCGAAAATGGTGGTGAATATGAAGACACCAAATTTAAAAAGTTCTATTATAAGCACGAAATCAAAATGGAGTGAACCTTGCCAGGTATGCCTCAACACAATGGTGTAGCTGAGCGTATGAATCAAAAGTTGACAGAAAGAGCCAAAAGCATTTGTATACAGTCAAGTTTACCAAAGCAGTTCTAGGAAAAAGCAATCAATACAATAACTTACTTAATCAATCTATGCCCTTCAATTCCATTAGAGCATAAAATACCTAAAGAGGTATGGAGCGAAAAAGAGGAAAAACTATCACATCTAAGAGTTTTCAGTTATGTAGCTTATGTGCTTATTAGTGATCAAGGCAAGAATAAGCTTGATCTTAAATCCAAGAAATGCACCTTCATCGGCTATGGTGAGGATGAGTTTGGCTACTACCTTTAGGATGACGAAAACAAAAAGGTGACCCGCAATAAAGATGTGATTTTTAATGAACAAGCGATGTACAAAGACATTGATAAGTCAAATTATTTATATATGATTTTGGGATGAATTGGAACTAATTTGACTTATCTCTATGTGAATTTAGAGCTTTTTTTGGTTAATTCTCACACAATTAAACTATATTGCTTAATAGGTACAATTAGAGAGATTTTGGGGCAAAAGACATAACTTTGGCTGTGGAAGTAAGATTTAGGCCATTCAGGTACACTTTCGAAGAGGACTCCAAGCTCTACAACTTCTATGGAGACCCCAAGGAGAGATTTGGCCTTCTAAAGGGTCAAAAGTGCACATTTCTGAAGTTGCCCAGTGTATGTCTGCCAAGCAGACATCATGTCCCTCCAAACGGACGTGAGCGGAGAACGAAGGCTAAAAGACCCATGAATGTCTGCCTAATGGACATAAAGTCCGCTTAATGGGCATTTACTATCCAAAACTACTTTAGAGACTCGAGAAGGTCTGCCCAGCGGACATTAAGTCCACCTAACAGACTTTGATGGCACTGTCATAATTTTTATACTCATTTTGAAGACCTAAATAGGGGTTTCTGGCACTAAAAATGAGGCAAGGAGATTGGAGGCACCCAAAATAGGAAAAGAAGAGGAAGAAGGAGGATTGCATCAAGATTGGAGCAAGCTTGTTTTGTCTTCCCTCTCTATCTTCTCTCCCTACCCTATCTTGAATGTTGATAGTCTCTATGTATTTTGATTCTTTTATAATGTACTAGAACGAAACCCCATTTAGGGTTAGGGATGTAGCCTATTTTGGGAGTTGATTGATGTTTTATGGATTGATTGGTGTTGAATGAAAGTTCTTGGGTTATATTTATCTTTCTTGAGCTTCATTGTTGTTTCTATGCTGGATCATCATATATGCAATCTTAGGAATCATATGATGGACTGGGAGGTGAAGTATGATTTGTGCATTAGGAAGATAAACACGTTAGATTTAGAGATGGAGATATCCTAAACTAGTGTGATAACTTAGGGATGCTTGTCTTAATGAATTTGACTAGTTAGGTTTCACATTCAGAGATGGTAATCAACTAGTTCGGTATTCTTGTATGTCTTCAGAAAGAATATAAGTGAATGTGTGCAATTGTTATTATAACTTGTCATTCAATCAATTCCATGATTTATCAATCAATCTCTTAAATTAATGAATCTCGAAGACCTAAGTCTAACCCATCAAATTTTCTTTGTTTGTTATTCATAGTCTTTACAATTGATTGTTCTCTATAATCTGATCAACTTTTAAATTTCTTGTTGTTTTGGTTCAAGTAATTAGGATTAATTTAGTAGTGAGTATTTTAGTCCTTGTGGGATATAACCTTGGAATACTTGATTTGTAGGTACTACAAATGACTCTGTGAACTTGCAGATTTTGTTGACCAATAAATTTTTATTTACTTCAAAGAAAAATTAGGGTTTGTTCGTTACCTTCATTTAATTTTATTCCTTTTTATTGATGGCCTTCAACTAAACCTAGGGTGTGAAAATTTCGGCCTAGGGTTTCTTCTCCTCCTTGTTTTATCTTTTATTGGTATTCGACCCAGATGTGAAAAAAGGCAGAAAAATCCAAAAAAAGATAGAGAAATTTGAAAAAGAGGCAAAAACAATCCGAAAAATCCTAGCAAACAAATCCTATTGATCAAATTGTTCAATTACAATTGCTTACTTGTTATGAACTATAATTGGGCACCTAGTGGCATAATTGTTGGATTCATATTGCAATTTGTTTGAACATACACTCTACTTCTTTGGGATTGTTGATCAGTAAAAACTTAGTTCCGACTTGTGACTTGAATTTTAGATGAATTTGAGTGGTAAGAGGCAAGAGTGTGTGAGTGCAATTGAGGAAAAAGTCGTGACTTGTGAAACACGAGGGAGTGACTTTGACATGAGTGAAACACGTGAGGGAGTGTTGTGAGGTTGTTTATTGCTAACATTTGTTTTGCAGGAAAAAATTAGTCTATACAATGTCTCAAGAAGGAGGAGAAAATGATGAGAGCCAAATTAGAGAGGTGAATGCTCTCACTTTGAGAGCCATTTATCAACAGTTCGAGAGGCTCAATCTGACTTGTACTGAAATGAGGGAGACAATGGAGAGGCAAGGTTAGCAGATTGCGAAGATTAGACATAGAGGACGTGAGGAACCTCAAGCTCGGTGTACTGCATTTCGACAATAAGCACCTCCTTTTTGTCTACCGCCACCACCATGGTATGAGGTTGAGGAAGAAGAATTTGATGAGGAGGAGGAGGAGGAGTACGGGGAGCGCATGCCTAGGAGGGCTAGGAGAGGAGAATTGCTCAACAGGCTAGATGTAGACCTTAATTCCATCAAGATGCAAATTTCATCCTTCAAGGATAGGAATGATGCTGAGGCTTACTTGGAGTGGGAGCGAAAAGTGGACTTGATTTTTGAGTGCCACAACTTCTTTGAGAAGAAAAAGGTAAAGCTTGTTGCTTTAGAGTTCACTGACTATGCATGAATATGGTAGGATCAGTTGGTGATGTCTTGAAGGAGGAATGGAGAGCATCCCATCATTACTTGGGTAGCAATGAAGGCATGCATGAGGAAGCCATTTGTTCCTTCATATTATTACCAAGAATGCATCAAAAGCTCCAAGGACTCATACAGGGGTCTAAGTCAGTGGAGAACTACCACAAGGAGATGGAGATGACCATGATCCGAGATAATATTGAGGAGGACCTAGAGGCTACTATGGCACATTTCTTAAGTGGTCAAACCGAGAGATAGCTAACGTAGTGGAGTTGCAACACTATGTGGAGCTTGAAGATATGGTGAATATGGCCATGAAAGTGGAGAGGCAATTTAAGGCTAGAGTGACAGCAAGGGGTGGAATGAGTTCTAGCCATAATTGGAACTCGAAATGGACCAAAAGGGAGGAAAGATCGAAGGACAACGGTGTCAACTTTAAGGAGACTCCAAAGAGGCCGAATGTAGGGTCTGAAACAAAAGGTACACCTAACACCCAAGCATCTTCTAGTAAACATTCTAGTGTTAAATGCTTTAAATGTTTGGGTTTAGGTCATAATACATCCCAATTCCCTAATAAGAAAGTCATATACATGAGGGATAATGAGATAGTTGAGTCTGAGGATGATAGTGAATGTGATCCCTTGCCATGTGATGAAAATGATGGTGATGATGATTGCGTAGAGAGGGCTACCATAAGAGAAGCACTTCTTGTTAGGAAGGTTTTGAGTGTTTGAGTAAAGGAGGAGGCTTTAAATCATAGAGAAAACTTATTTCATTTGAGGTGTTTAGTGGAAGGAAAAGTTTGTAATCTGATCATAAATGGGTGTAGTTGTGTAAATGTAGCTAGTATGACTATGGTAACTAAATTGGGGTTAACATGTAGGAAGTATCATGAGTCATACAAGTTACAATGGTTTAAGGACAGTGGTAAGGTGAAAGTGACCAAGCAAGTGTTAATGTCATTTTCAGTGGGTAGATATGAGGATGAGGTACTTTATGATATGGTACCTATGCAGGCAGGTTATTTTTTGTTAGGGAGACCATGGCAATTTGATAAGCATATAGAGCATGATAGGTACACTAATAGGAACTCCTTTAAATTCAAGGGTAGAAATTTCGTCTTGATGCCATTGTCACCCCATGAGATCTACTTGGACTAGGTCAAAACAATGAAAAGTGAGAAGGATTCGGGTAGTGAGATTTAAAAAAAAGAAGAGGGAAAAGAGGCCCAAAAGAAAAATGAGATTGGCCTAATGGGGAGTAACTGCACAAGTGAGGAAAAAAAAGTATGATGTGCAGGAGAGAAAAGTGCAGAGAGAGAAAAAAAGAGTTAGAGAAAAATTAAGAAGGTAAGCTTGTTTGTAAAAGAAAAAGATTTGAGGAGAGCTTGTGGAGAGAAAAGAGCATTTATAGTGGTTAGATATAGGAAGTATTTTATGGCAAAAACTAATCAAGATTTTCCAAGTGTTTTTAAGTCTCTTTTGCAGGAATATGAAGATGTCTTCCCTGAGAAGATACCTAAAGGGCTACCACCATTAGGGGTATTGAGCATCAAATTGACTTCGTGCCCAGAGCTCAAATACTGAACCGACCAGCCTAAAGAGCAATCCTGAGGAGACAAAGTTGCTTCAAAGGCAAATGGATGAGCTATTAGAGAAGGGCCATATGAGGGAAACCTTGACTCCGTGTGCTGTCTTGTTGGCGCCAAAGAAGGATGGAATGTGGAGGATGTGCGTGGATTACAGAGCTATGAACAAAATCATTGTAAAGTATAGACATCCTATTCCTAGGTTAGATGACATGTTCAATGAATTGCATGGTGTGTGCATGTTCACAAAAATTGATCTGAAAAGTGGTTATTATCAAATTCGAATGCAACCTAGGGATGAATGGAAAATTGCTTTTAAAACTAAGTATGGGTTGTATGAGTGGTTAGTGATGCCTTTTGGCTTAACTAACGCACCTAACACCTTTATGAGGTT